>JAEQBH010007843.1:0-208084 GCA_016808115.1 Tetrastigma voinierianum | reverse complement strand
CGCCATACATAGAATTATGGTAAGTACAGAGATAAACACACATTATTATTATTATTAGTTCACATAACAAGACAAGGATGGTACTATTATACAACTTATGCATGAGATGCCAATGTTAACGCGGATCAACTCAAGTGAAGGGGAAGACCCCACCGGCAAATGCTATCTATAGCACGAAGAAAGTAAACCATAAAGCATCTTCTTATGCACCATCACGTTCGTATGCTTGGGGAAATTCTTTTGGCGATTATTGGCATGAGATGAGTTTTTTCTTTTCTTACTCACAGCCCTTTCGAAGGAGTCAGGTAAAAAGCATAAAATGCTCAAGAAGATAGAAGAGTGTTTTCAATCAAATAAAAATTCTGAAAATTTCCTCAGATATTTTTCTGTGTGTCGATCTATACAGTGAGTATCTTTGATACTGACTTGTCCCAGCATCAAGGGCCGTGAAGGCTTAGGAAGGAGGGATCATTGTTTGCAGCATAATGGCTGCCATCGGATTTGTCGTGATATAATGTAATCGAGAGGATTGATGTCATTTTTATTATTTCAAACTCTTATCCGTATATAAGATCTCTCTAACCTCATCAATTTCATCACCTCTCGAGGTTTACAAGGGAAAATAATGTATTGACTTTTGATAATGTGGTCTTCTTCTGAGCATAGCGGGATACTAATAGGCCTTGCTAGATTTTTTAACATATGGGGTAGTTAAGCCGTTGGCTCCCTTTAACTACTCCTGAAGTATACCCCAAAAGATACTTTTGGTCGCTTTTTCACATTATTACATCGCTTGTTTACTGATAAAAAAAAATTAAAAAAAAAAAAAAAAAGGTTAAAGGCTAAAATCAGTGAGATGCTCACACTAATGAATTTATATCCGTGAACTCATTACATCGATGAAATTTGGTTAGGCTAAGATCAACAAGTCGCAAGGAACCCGCCTATGCTTGCCGTTTCATGCCGAATGTATCATTGAATGAATTGTCCTTTAGTTTCGCACGTTGAATGAATTAATTTTCATACGAGTATAATTTTATTTTATTAAATAATTGAAATCACTTATTTAAAATATTATTTTTTATATTTTCACACAAAAAGAAACATATATTTTTATAACTAGAAAATTACTACTTTTAAAATATATTAACAAAAACATGTGTAATTATTAAAATTATACAACAGCTAAAGAATTTAATGAAATTTATTTTTATAATAATTTTCTACAAATAGAAATAAAAACTGTTTATAAGAATGTGTGTGTAAGACACTTAAAAATATCAATTATTAGGGATCTAAATCATTTTAAAAATATTATTTGGATTTATGCAAACAAAATTTCATTTGATTTTTAGCCTATTTTTTATGTTTTAAATTAAATTTATTTGAAGTTAATAATTTAAAATATATAAAAAATAATTCAAGCCAAGAGTCACCAAACCTAACTCCGACAAAGGCGGTCTATCAAGATCTAATTTATTCAGCCCAGAACCGGTCTCAGCTCCTCCTAAAATTGCAATATAGTGAGCCGGCCCATATTCAACTCTAATCAAATCTTTGTGATTTTAATAAAGGCTTAATGCTAACTTACACTTGTTCTATAAGCCTCGGAAAAGTCAAAACTAGTGTAAGTAAAAATATCTACTTTTATAGCGGAAACATATTTAATAAAATTGTTATTAGCAAAAATTTTGTTAACATTTTATTAAAATATAATGGAGTTACTAATCATGTATAACTTATATGCGGTATAACATTTAATGTTTCTAAAAAGTAGGATATTAAGAAGGAATAGTTTTTTATTATATTATAATTAAAATATTTAATTATAAAAATAAAATAGAAATAGAAGTACTAATGTGAAATGAATGTCTTTCAAAAGAAAAGGAATAGATAAATTATACACAAAGATGCATTATCTGACTTAATCGCATTGTATTAATTATGATCAAACATATTGTATCACATACCATCACACCAAATCACGTTTTTTCCAAATTTGGTACCACCTTTTCACAAGGAATTTGAATTGGGTGGACGGACTTCAAGTTAAGACTATATATATATATATATATATATATATATATATATATATATATATATATATATATATATATATATGTATAGGGGAGTTACGAGTAGATGGTGGGTGGTGGAGGTCACAACATGGATAAGACATTGGGAAACTTCTATGATCAGATAATGAAGTTGGAGATGGTGGATGATGGCCAGTTGGGTTTAGTCAAATTACAAACACCCTTTAGAAAACATTGTACGGGTACCCAATCCTCCGATGGATATGAAGATAGGTATGAAAAATCTAAATCTGATGATGATGAGAATAGAAATAGGGATATAAATAATAAATGGAGATGTGATTTTCTAAATGCATATAGAGAGAGAGAGAGAGAGAAAGAGAGATTTTCTAAAGCATTTTATTTAATTAATTTGAATAAGGTATTTGGGTAGGGTAGTGGTACTGATTCTTAATATATATATATATATATATATATATATATATATATATATATATATATATATATATATATATATATATATATATATATATATATATATATAGTTTTTCTAAAGCAATTTATTTCATAAATTTTAATAAGGTATTTGGTTAGATAGTGGCACCCGATCCTTCAATACATTTAAAAAAATCTAAACTACGAGAATGACGATAGAAATAATAATGAGACACGGATAGGGAATCTAAATCGCACTCCAAATCCGACCTATTACCATCCCAAGATATATGTGTTAACTCCTACACTAGATAACAACTTACACATAACTAAGGTGGTCCATTCCTGTTAAGTTTGGTACTGTCCCAGTAAGTTGATTGTATGCTAAATTCCTGAAGAGAACATAACATAAGAAGAAGAATATGATCATGAGCAAATCTTGCTTAAATACCAATATAAGCAGGCACAAAAACAAAACAAAACATTTTTTTTTTTTTTTGATATATACAAAACAAAAACAAAAACAAAAACAAAAAAACAACTATAAAGAACAAAGACCCACACCATCGACGCTTGTTGCGCTGTCGAGGCTTGATAACAGCCCAATAAGAGAATTTCTGTCGAGCCGCCTGGTTCAAATTAAGACAAGGTTCATTCCAACAAATACAAAGGTAATAGTTTGAAACAAAGTCTAACCATCTTGTTAAACGACCAACCTTTTTAAAAACCTCGAAGCTTTGCATTTGAATTTAACATGAATACCATGGCTTCACATTAGAAGTAAGAATATGCACTCCACCCACGTAAATTTCATATTTTATGGTGGCCCGAATAGAACCCGGACCAGCCCGCTTGGCCCATTTTGGCTTGTTATTTATTTTAAAAAAATTTAATGACTATATAAAATTTTTTTTTTTAAACCGACTATTTTCTGATTGTTAAAAATATTAGTTTTTCTTTTATGAAAAATAGAAAATAGTTGTTTATAGAAAAAGAATAGTTATTAAATAATTATTTTTAATAAAATAAAATAATAAGGGTATAAAATAATTTAAAATAAAATAAAATAATTTATTTATATTAATCTTCTTAATAATAAACTATAAGTGGCTTCAAAGAAAATTTATTTTACAAAACATAAAATTTGTAAATTTGTTAATTATTATTATTTTAATTTTTCGCCTGCTTTGACCTTGGTGGCCCTAATGGGGTCAATCAGGGCTAATCAAAGTAGACCCAAATAAAAGTAATAATTGTTGACCGATCCGTTTCCAGCTATACTTCACACTCTCCTTCACATGGCATGTAGCCCCATACTGCGCCCCCAAAGAGTCAGCAGGGAGCCCATTATGGACTTTCAAATCTACGCTGGTATGGTTCAACCAAAAACCTTATACTAAATTCCATTCGATACCATGTTAAACACGACTCAACTCTCCTAAAACCTCGAGCCAGGATTCGGATTTCAATACTTAATATCATGGCTTCACACCTCCCTCACACATATGCATGCGGCCCTACACCCGCACGCGGGAGGAGTCACTGTCCATTATGGACTTTCAAATTTACAAGAAGAGTGTTCGAACCAAAAATCTCATGTCAAGCCAAGATTTGATACTATGTTAAACGATCGACTCTCCTAAAACCTCGAGCTCGTAAGATCTTGGATGCACATGAATATCACTACTTCAAATCTAAAAAAAGGTAGACTGAAAAAAGCCATGAGGGTTAATGAGTTCACTCACAAAACCTCAAGAGTCTGAACAAGTCCTAGTGTGTCTGGTATAGCCCCAGATAATTTATTCCCATCGGGCCAGTCTCTGGTCATCATCAAAATGAAAGTAAAAGTCGATTTCGAGTAGGAAGAGTAAGAGTTAGTTGAGTTGACTTATTTAGGTTTTTCCAAAAATAAATCTGTAAATATTTGTAATCAAAATAATGCTCAAACTAATACACGAACAATAATATCATAGTCATTAACTATGGCATTAAATTTTTTTTTTAAGTTAATGTTGTAATTACTGATCATGATATTGTTCATGCATTAATTTTGAGCATTATTTTCATTTTTAAATTATTTTAATAAATTCTTTTTTTTTCAAAAACTAAATATATCCAAAACTCATAAAGAAGCGAATTAAACTAATGGATAGTATCAATATCCTCAATAAATCGACGATTTTATCATCTTATATATTCTCCAACCATATGTACATCAACAATTTATTTTAATATTTATATCTTATACATAATTATTAATAGTAAAAGATATATAAAATATAACGATTTAAACTTATAAAATATAAAGATAATTCATATATTAAAATATATTTTAGGATATTATTAAAATTCTGAGATAAAAATATATAAGGGTTTCATATATTAAACATTTTATTTTAAAATTTGAAAATTTTGAAAATCATTTTTAAGATATGATATGATTTTCATATTTAATGTTACTTTTATATATATATATATATATATATATATATATATATATATATGTTACTTTTTATATATTTATAGAAAATAAATAATTTATATTTATAGAACGAAATCGATTATTCATTATATTTATATATTTAAAACCGAATTATTAATATATACATTATATTTATAAAATAAATATTTTTTATTTATTTTATCAAAATATAAAACTATAAAACAAATTTTAATGAATTTTAAATAATTTATATTTTATTTGGATATTTACGTAAATATTCACTCTCGATATATCTGAGATAATAAGACACTCTGATATATATCTTCGACATTATATTATTTGACATCGGAAAATCGAATTATTAATATATACATTACATTTATAAATAACTTTGCTTATTTTATCAAAATTTAAAATTATAAACAATTTAAATAATTTATATTTATTGATATGTGAATCGGAGCCGCTTGTTTTCTCCGCTTTCAATCCCATTCGCTTTCTTCCATATTCTTCATCCCTCCTCTAGTGACAGCCTTTCCTCCCATAAATATAATACCCGTTTGGGTTTTATTGGAAGCACAATGGTAAAAGATTTTTCGTGACATTAATAAATAACATTATTATTAAAAGAATCGTGCACCATCCTCTATTATTTTAGATGGATTAAAATTGATGAGAGTAGGGGCGTTGGCGGAACTGCCTCCCAAGCCATAGGTATAATATGAGTATATAACAAACAATTACATAATACAGCTCCTACTTTTAGACTCCTTTGAAACCCGAAAGTATTAAAGAAAAAAATAGTGTTAAAAGTCGAAATACTTTTGAAGGAAAACATAAAATGGGTTTAAAATTAATAATTAATAATATATATATATATATATATATATATATATATATATATATATATATATATATATATGTTTTATTAAAAATTATTTTATTTGTTTCTTCTTATAATATAAATATTAAGAAATTTGATTTTCTTTTTTATATTCTCTATTCGTATAATCAAATATGTAAAAAAATCATTTTATTTAATATTTTTGAGTTCCAAATCGAGTATTAGTATCTTAAATGGAAAGAGAAAGCATAATAATGAAGGTATAATGTGTAGAACTGCATTAAAGTAAACTTCCATGAATAAACAATTACCCAAATTTAACATCCTTTCCCTACCCAGGGGGGAATATCAAGATTAGTCCATTCAATACCATAATGAAAAGCATTGCCTTATGCTCCTTTTGGACTTAATAAATTTGAGGAAATTAGAGAGAAAAATAAAAAATAGGTTTAAATCTTAACAAATTAATTTTATATGTCTTATTCAAACCGATTGTGGTTTGTTTCTCTATGTTATATAAGAACTAAGAAAATCTTAAAATATATAAAATTTCGAGGAATTTCGACATATTTGAATCAATGAGGAAATGATTTTCTTCGCTATTTTTTCCTTTTTCCGTACTCTGATTCCAAACATAGAATTAAAGGTGTTCCTGTTTCATTTTCTAAGTCAAATGACACCAACCAAAGGGCTTGATTGACCTTAACAAGGAAAGGGAAACATTAATTACTATTTGTTTATATTATTGGTAATACAACAAAGATGATTTTATCAAAAAAAAAAAAAATTATAGCCGAAAATGGCTAGTAATTTCATGAACCTCTCTGTGAAAGAAAAACAATTACAATCATCTTATATCATAGAAAATTCTCAAGACCCAGATCATGTCATATGATACAAACCACCAAATCGTAATTCGTAAATGAAAAATCCGCAAAAAAAAAAAAAAAAAAAAAAAGTTCCTGAATAGCTTAAATAAGAATACTTCTAACATCATCCGGCTGGTAAAACCTAAGATCCTCAAGGCTCCAAATAGAGAACAACAGCCACTGTGAAGAAGAAGGAGAAGAAGAACTCCAGAGTCGCTTATGGCTACCACTCAACAAGATATTGACATCATTATATGATTTTTCCGCTCAATTACCTAGAATAAGTGTCGCTTTACATAGTAGAATCATGGCCCTTTCATCCCAATACCATCTTTTTGAGTCGCCTGTCGTGAATCGAATTTCCAATGATGGGGCTCAAGGTTCCACCGGTGATTCAAATTCTTCATCATCCGCGAAACAATGTCAAGCGTCGAAACCGTGGTCAATTGACATTAGCCATTTCATCATCATGCAAAAGGTTCCAATACTTGTAGCAAGTGAAGAATTAAAGGAAAAATGAATAGAAAACTAAAGAATCTCTTAAGGCATTATTTAGAGTAAGGAAATATTGCCCGAGGAAGTCGACATGTAGAATTCATTTAGCGCTAACACGTTGTTTCAAAGGTTCGAATTCGCTTATTTTGAAGTAGCTGGAGGCCAAGCACGTTGCAAACTCCAAATTTCCACCATTTGATTTTCATTGCTTAATGAGCACATGGCATCAAGCTTCTCGATCCAAGCCACCAAGTAATACACCATGGAACCGGAGTTAAGAATCGAACTCGACTCCATTTCATGAAACCCGTCGAAACTTCGAGCGCGGTACAACATTTTCTGTGTCCATCTAAGATAACACATTGTATTTGGTGAAGAAGCATAGTTTAAGGGGAGGAACAAATCAATTCTTCATCATACATATTAATATATGAGCCTAAGGAATGTCTTACTATATGACATTCACTTGCCAACTCCACAAATGTAAAAATAATCTAAAAGCCATACGAAGGGAATTATCCTATTTCACGCTTACTTGAGTGTCTCAGATTTACATCGAACTTAAAACTAGGAGAGGCTTCCTGTGTTTTAGCCAGTTTAGTTCACAAGATCAGAGGTTGCAAGGTTTTGGTTTTACAATCAATTTATACACAACAATTTAGATATGGTGGCTCCTACAAATGCTAAAAACTGAAAAGTTCAACCCATTTAGAACAATACTTTTGGCAACAGGGATGTTATAAATCACCAACTAGAACAAAAGACACCAAGATCTTTACTACGTAGTCGCTATTTAGTGTATCAAGTCTCAATTCGCTTAAAATGTAATGACTCACCCATGAAGGATCCAACATCCGAATGACCTTAAGAGATTTGTCAAGGACATCTACTAAATCGCATTTCATTAGATAGAAAATCTTTCGCCAAGAAACTCAAAATGAAAAATCGGGGAGTCCTAAAGAAATAATCCACATGAAGGTTTCGTCTTAATGGTCGCGTGCCGATGTATTAATGCTATATTTTTAGTTAAAACAACTGCCATATGGGAATATAAGAAAAAGGCATACCTCAGGCTCACCCAAACCTGGTCTGAATACTTCATAGCAAGGAGCATCTAAGGAGCAACAAGGAAGTTTTTGCAGTTCAAACTCAAGCTCTGCCCAATGATCCATTTAAGCACTCGGCGTTGGCTCTTCATTAAGAACACTACTTGCATACTCACCATCCTCAATTAAAGGAGAAGAAAATATTTGTATCATTAGGATCTCGTTTCACACTTGACTTAGCAAACGACTTGTCGAGTATGTCAGTTTAATTTTTCTGGGATCTAGTGTTCGCTTTCCACTGAAACTCAAGTAGATTACAGGATGATTTTATTTTGGAAAGTTCGCCTTTAATTCCTCGAACTACTTTTTCGCCTCATCCATGTTTGCTTTCGCCTTCATGATTTCGCTTCCTAACTCGATATGTACATGATTCCAATGCCAAGCCCTTAACAAAACTTGAGCCATCTGTTACTTATAACATGGTTTTGAATTAAAATTTGGAACTGTAGTTTAGCTAAATACATAGATAAATCAAACATAAACATCTGGCAAGAATATAAAGTCGATCTTGATTGTGGAAAATAGAACAGAGAGATAGAACAAAGACATCAAGTAAAAGGAACTGAAAAGAAACTAACTAAGACGACTTACGTATACTTTGGTCGGGCCCTCTTCTTTCAAACAACGAGAGAATCTCTCAACTTACAACTTCAACTTCTTCTTGAATCCACAGTCCGGCTCGCGTTTTTTGGAAACACTTAACTGAAATCCTAAAAAATCTCTTCTCGCCCCCCAACATCTCCACTGATTTGATTCACTAACAACATTAGAGACAAAGAGAAGAAAATGGTCGATGACCATTCGATCGCATTTATCATGTGTGTTTTTGCCTGTCTGCGGGCTGGAGGTGAAGCTAAGTGGGGAACGCGATTTTTGGTCGAAAAGAGGTTTTAGCACATCCGTTTCCGCGACAAGAATTTTAAGAGAATCCTTGCTACATTTTTGCGACCGCGAGTGAGTCAATATACTTTGTATCTTTAATATGGGTAGGTGTCCGAGTGGCTTGTTTTCCGCTTTCAATCCATCGCTTCCATATTCTTCATCCCTTCCTCTTAGTGACATTTCCTCCCATAAATATAATATCTGCTTGGGTTTTATTGGAAGCAATAAATGGTAAAAGATTTTTCGCAGACATTAATAAATAACATTATTATCGCAGAAGGTTATTTTCTTTTCTCAAAATAATTTATTATATGTCGCTATTCGCCTACTTTTAAATAATAAATATACACACTTAAAGAGCCAAGACCAAAAACTCAATTATGTTCTTAACACGAATATAAATAAAATTTCCCAAATTATGTTGGTTTCCTTTTTTTATTTTATTTTTTACATTTATTCATTTTGTTTTTTTACATCATAGTAATATATTCTCATAAATTTATTCTCACGAAACTATAATCCCGAACCCTCTATTCTCATGTGTGTCCGACTCAACTCTTTAACCATTGAGTTAGGGTTTTATCGACAAATTATGTTACCTCGCGACGCCCCAAAACCCGGTGGTCCGCTTCAAGTTCAAGGGCTAACTCAATATCCCATGTCCCTATGATATTACTCAATTATCTATCACATGAACACAATATCATAGTCATTAACTATGGCATTAAATTTTTTTAAGTTAATGTTGTAATTACCGATCGCTTGTATTATTTGCTCATTTATTAATTTGAGCATTATTTTCATTTTTAAATTATTTTAATAAATTTTTTTTTTCAAAAAAACTAAATATATCCAAAACTCATAAAGAAGACATTAAACCAATGGCTAGGTATCAATATCCTCAATAAATCGACGATTTTATCATCTTATATTCAACCATATACATCAACAATTTATTTTAATATTTATATCTTATACATAATTGGTTAATAGTAAAAAAAGATATATAAAAATATAACGATTTTTAAACTTATAAAATATAAAGATAATTCATATATTAAAATATATTTTTAGGATATTATTAAAATTTCATGTATAAAAAATATATAAGGGATTTCATATATTAAACATTTTTATTTTAAAATTTGAAAATTTTTGAAAATCATTTAAGATATGATATGATTCTCATTTTTAATGTTGTTTTATATATATATATATATATATATATATATATATATATATATATATATATATATATATATATATATATATATATTAATATGTTATTTTTTTATATATTTATAGAAGATAAATAATTTATATTTATGTAATTTAAATCGACATCTATTATATTTATATATTTAAAATCGAATTATTATATACATTATATTATAAAATAACATTTTTACTTCTATTTTATCAAAATATAAAACTATAAACAAATTTTAATGAATCTTTAAATAATTTATATTTTATTGATATTTACGTAAAATATTCACTCCGATATATCTAGAGATATCGAAGATGTTCTGACATATATCTTCGATACATATATTATCGGATATCGGAAAATCGACTATTAATATATACATTACATTTATAAAATAACCTTTGCTTATTTTATCAAAATTTAAAATTTATAAACAATTTAAATAATTTATATTTTATTGATATAGGTAGTCCGAGTGGTTTTGTTTTCCCGCTTCAATCCTATCTGCTTCCATATTCTTTCATATCCTTCCTCTAGCCGATGATTTCCTCCCATAAATATAATAATTGCTTGGGTTTTATTGAAGCAATAAATGGTAAAAAGATTTTTTCGTACATTAATAAATAACATTATTGCAAGCAATATTTTCTTTCAAAATAATTTATTATATGATGCCGCTTATTCGTCGGCCTTTTAAATAATAAATATACACACACTTAAGAGTCAAGACCAAAACTCAATTATGTTCTTAAATACTATAATATAAATAAAATTTTAAATTATGTTAGTATTTTTTTTTTTTACATTTATCTATTCCCGCTTTTAAGCATCATAGTAATATATTCCTCATAAATTTATTCTCATCAAAACTATAATCCCGAACCCCTTCTATTCTCATGTGTGTCCGACCTAACCTTAAACTAATGAGTTAGGTTTTATTGACAAAATTATACATCTCCGGGTGGACGCCCCAAAACCCAAAATCATTGACACCACACTACGGAATACACGGAGGCTCAAGCTATCTGATCGCCACTTTAAAACTCCAGCAGAGTCTCCTTTGTACGAGCTCTACCCACCATGAAAACCTCGCATATACCGTCCAAACATCTAATATACGCAATTACCGACATTAAATTTTTTTTAAGCTTAATTGTAATTATCGCATCAAGTGTATTATTGTTCATGCATTAATTTGAGCATTATTTTCATTTTAAAATTATTTAATAAATTCTTTTTTTTTCAAAAAACTAAATATATCCAAACCTACAAAGGAAGACATTAAACCAATGGCTAGGTATCAATATCCTCAATAAATCAGACGATTTTATCATCATCTTATATTCAACCATATACATCAACAATTTATTTTAATATTTATATCTTATACATAATTATTATTAGTAAAAGATATATAAAAATATAAACGATTTTTTTAAACTTATAAAATATGTAAAGATAATTCATATATTAAAATATATTTTTAGGATATTATTAAAATTTGAGATAAAAATATATAAGGTTTCATATATTAAATATTTTTATTTTTTAAAATTTGAAAATTTTTGAAAATCATTTTTAAGATATGATATGATTCTCATTTTAATGTTACTTATATATATATATATATATATATATATATATATATATATATATATATATATATATATATATATATATATATATATATATAATATTTTACTTTTATATATTTATAGAAGATAAATAATTTATATTTATAGAACGAACGTATTATTCATTATATTTATATATTTAAATTAATTATTATATACATTATATTTATAAAATAACATTTTACTTATTTTATCAAAATATAAACTATAAACAAATTTTAATGAATTTTAAATAATTTATATTTTATTGATATTTATGTAAAATATTCACTCGATATATCGAGATATCGAATATATCGGATATATATCTTCGATACATTAAATTATCTGATATCGGAAAATCGAATTATTAATATATACATTACATTTATAAAATAACTTTCTATTATTTTATCAAATTTAAAATTATAAACAATTTAAATAATTTATATTTTATTGATATAGTAGTCCGAGTGGTTTGTTTTCCCGCTTTCAATCCTATCTGCTTTTCCATATTCTTCATCCTCCTCTAGTGACATTTCCTCCTATAAATATAATAATTGCTTGGTTTTATTGGAAGCAATAAATGGTAAAAGATTTTTCGCATTACTAATAAATAACATTATTATTGCAAGCAATATTTTTTCTCAAAATAATTTATTATATGATGCCGCTTATTCACGTCTTTAAATAATAAATATACACACTTAAGAGTCAAGACCAAAACTCAATTATGTTCTTAACATCAGAATATAAATAAAATTTTAAATTATGTTAGTACTTTTTATTTTATTTTTACATTTATTCATTCTCAGCTTTTACATCATAGTAATATATTCCTCATAAATTTATTCTCATCGAAACTATAATTCTGAACCCCTTCTATTCTCATGTGTGTCCGACTCAACCTTTAACCATTGAGTTAGGTTTTATTGACAAATTATGTTACCATTTACTTCTAAATTTTAAATAGAAAAAACAATTTTGATATAAGAGTAAACTCATATTTTAAAAGACCAACTCAATTAAGGAAATAAGAAGAATTACGATATTTTCATTTTTATTTTTGTAATTACTAAATTGTAACACTATTTTAAGAATACATTTTAAAAGGTGAACTTAACAAAATAAGAAAGTATAACTGGTCGAATATTTTATTTCTTGTTAGATGCTTCAACTAGACATTGCTTTGTGGGTATCGCTGTCGAGTACAAGCTTATGATTTTCAATCCATGACAGCCTCTGTACACATGGCCCATTGTCGCTAAGGCAATCGACGAGGTATTCCAAACCTAAGACAATATTCTTTCCACACACGACCGGTGACGCCCTTGTCTTTGGATGAGGCGAAGGCCTCGCAAATTTATCCTTTTGCTAAAGTAGTCGGGTGGCACCAACAGCAGCTTTTTCTCGAAATTTAAGAGAGGCAATGTCCAACTATATCAACCTAAGACCCGAGAAATTCAATTTCATTAAGTAAGAAAATCGTGAATTATCATAAAATCAGAATTACGGTTAAAAATCCTGTGAATTAATTCTCTAGGATCCTCGGATGACTAAACGGGATTGTACCGCTGAATCGCCTCACGAAATCGAAGTTTAGCACGCAAAATTCACTTTTTCTGCAGGTCGAATTTACGACGCTTTTTCGGCGATCGCGCTTCGTGCCAGAATCGGTTTTCACAGCGACGAAAGCCACATATAACATGTACTCATGTACCATAAGCAGATAAGCAGAGAGAAACGATGAAAATTTACCACGAGGTGATGTCGAAGACAAACTGGTGAAAAGAGGGACAAAACGGTAATTGCGAGTCGATTTAAGTGACTAGAAGACGAAATAAAGAACAGTATCTTCTTCTCCACCAGCCAAAGGGGAAAAACAGGATTTGAAGCAGAGATTTTCCAGCAGCCACCAATTTTGAGGTGTGGGTTTTAGTATAAGACCTCCTTCTCTCTGCAAGATCTCGACGGATCGCTACCGACGAAACAGCTAAGGAACGCTCTTCTATGAAGAAATACGCAATGACTTCCTGAATCGCGTAGCTGATAACCCAATATATAGAATTTACAGCTTACCCCATTTAAGCTGTTGATGCTTTGCCATTATACGGAAAGGTTGATCGGGTCCTGGAAACATAATCAATTGCTTAATTTTTCGGAATTCTTGACCATCCGGAGACTGCCCAACTGAGGGCTGTTCGGGTCTCTTTAATTTCCGGAATTTTCTAACCGCGTGCTTGATGTGAATAATGCCGAATGGTTGTTGGTCGGTCCCAAAACACGATCGAATTACAAAATATTTCGACATTCACTGGCCCGTGAACCCCGCAAAAATCAGCGGGTCAAGCCATGCTGGTACATCGTTAAATTTATGTCGGTATGTATGAGACCGGATTACTATGGAAATCGGTTTCAAAAAATTGTAACCGATAGGATGAGTACGCCCGTGGGATTCCCACTCTGTTTTGGGACTGAATTTGAGGTGTTAAGATCATAACTTATTCAATAAATTATGCTCGTGTTGTTTATAAGATAGGAAATGGGGATTGAAACGGTTCCACCAAGATAACCGACGAGGGGCATAAGGGCTGCCCGTGGACAGCCCACTTCCTATTTGGGACCTGTAAAAACAGTCCCGAGTTTGTGTGAAATGGATAAAAATCATCCATGTTTTCAAGTATTTCATCAGGTGAATTGAATGACTTGAGTCGGGTGTTGTAGAAATCAATAGTTAATGCTTAATGAGATTAATATGAGGTCAAATTATAGTGGAATATAATTGTGTGTGTATAGGCCATTGGGAATAAAATAAGGATTTCGTCAATATATTAATATAATTCGCTGGAAGACAGCCATCGAGATGATTATGATCATAGCCCAAGAGAGCTAATTTGATGCTTGGAATTATCACGGCATGACATGATTGTGTGACTAGATTGTTATGCTTAATATATTCCATGTCGATATGTTTCGCATGTGATTAGACTATATCGAACTCGGCATACATGCATTCCAGATGCACCGGAACATCCTAGAACATGAGTTAGTGCATGCATAAGCTCCGGGAAGACGGTTCTGAGAGTAGTCTAAAAATGTAAACGTGAGGGTAGTCCAAATCAAATAATATATATCAAATCAGCCGGAGCGCCTGCGCTCGATATTTATTTATCGGAGGGCACCAAATTCGACAATATATATCAACCGTCTGAGCGGCCCGCTTTGATATTTATTCATCTGAGAGAAATTTCACAACAACAATTATATATCAATCGCCTGAGCGCCCAACTGATATATATATACATCGGAGGGTCAGCCCACTCATTAAAACTAATATTCTCATACGAGGCTTAGGCGAGTGTGAGAGAGCCTCTGCGAGGACTCGACTTGAGTCAGTCATGCAGACATTCAAGTAGGATCATGCATTTGCTTGAATGTATGTTTAATTTGGAACATCAGACCGCACTTGGGTGGTGAGTAGCCCACTTAGTGGCGATTCTCCATCGAGCTTTAGCTCACCTCGTCGTGGGATCCCCTCTTTTCATGCGCAGACATGAGCGCGGCGAGGAGAAGACTCATCCTAGAGACCACGATTAGAAGAAAAGTCGGATTGCGGGCTTCGTTTCGACGATATGTACATGTATTAGAATTTCTCTAATCTTAATATATGTATTGTTTTAAGAGCAAAAATATTAACCTTGAAACTATTGGATATAGTTCGGATATATGTGTCGAGCACGCTGACGGGCCCAAGTGGCCAGATCGATATATATATATTGCATATATTGTTGATCGGGGACGTGGTTATACAAAGTTTTGTATCAGCAGAGCCTCCCATAAAGGGAGACTCTCGCTTTGATTTAAAGTACGCGCCGTAACCCGATCTCCACTCAGATTCACGTTGACGGGTAGTCAACGGACCCTCGGAGCCTAAGGCCACATCAACTCCCCACTAAGCAAAAGGACTAGGGGCCCATGATGCAGGTTAGATCTCGAGCCTGCCTCCCTTGAGATGGGAGCCATTGGCACCACAGCTCAACAGATGATAGCGGCTGCATCCATCTCGTGGTCGGGCCAATAATAACCTTGTGTATGGGACCTATGAGCTAGAGTTCACCTGGATGGTTTCCGCATATCCATTCATGGAGTTCAACCAATACATATTGTCCTCACTGAAAGTGGTAAGACATTTAAGATATGGCCCATCTAGAGATTGCTTATACAATTGCCCATTCATAAGGGAAAACCTAGCTGCCTAGACCTGAATCTTGTGGGCTTCATTCCTATTGTCTGACAGCTCTCTTGAGCGTAGATAACGCATTATAGGGGTTAGCTAAGAAGAGGATTCTTCGTCTATTAGTTCCATGCCAGAGCTGAAAAGGTTCCGAGGAATGGAGCCTGAAAGCTGATTCTTGTTGAAATGGCTGCCAAATTAGATGCCAAATTAAATAAAACAATATTTTTTTATTTTTTAAATATATATGCTTTTATTTAATTGGCATTAAACGGATTATGAGAGTTTCAATTATATCATAAAAAATATGATTTTCTTATATTATAATATCTAGTTTTTTCTTAATAGAAAAAGACCATTAAAAGTAGATGAGAAAAAAACCAAAAGCCAAATATTTTGGTTTTTTCTAATTCAGTAATAAGTCATGAAAATAAAAATAAAAGCTTAGAAAAGCCAAAAATAAACGCGACCTAAATATCGTAATAACATACATAGCACATTAAGAAAGTTGATTCCAAAGCATATTAGTGAGGAAACCTAATGATACCACATAGAGCAGCATTTACGTGTAGTTATGGGGTGTCAATTGATAGTCTAACACCCAAAAAAAAAACTTTATAAGCCCTTTTTTTTCACGCTTAAAAATATGTAATATAAAGCTGTTAAGAATTTGAGAATCGAATGCAAAACGGCATGAGCCAGGTAAATCTAGTTTATTCATATCTTAATTAAGTTCTTAGATAAAACTATTTCATGTCTTACATAGAAGGTATTACTTTTAATACTCTTACATAAGCACATTACTAAGAAAACATCGAGGTATCCGCTCTATATTTAGTCATTCAAGCCTTTTATTAGCAAGACACCCTAAAAAAAAATATATATGAGTTATATATATATATATATATATATATATCTTATATATTATTAGTTTATTATAATGTCGATAATCTCTAAATATAAAAATCCCTGATCCGCACGTACTTACAAGTGTTTTGCTTTTTAGAAGCTGGTCCAACTCCCTATCAAGCTGATGTTAAATCGAAAAGATCCCGACAACTTATTGTCAGCCAGATCGAGCCAGTAGAGATTGGAGAGTTTTCCCAACATGAGGTATAGGACAAATAAGGGAAGTCAATACACTTTAAAAATAAGTGGTTTGATTTAAAAGTCAAAATGTTCGTAAAAATCTCAAAACACCTTATGTTATGGTAATAGATTGAGCGTGTATATTACTATAGAAGTGTTACAAGGCAATAAAATGTTCCACTAAGACCAAAACTAGACCCCTCGCCTCCTAAATGTCTCTGCCTTTTAAACTTTGAAAGCTTTACAAATCGACTTAGGCGTGTGGACTACATTTGCATTATGTTATGATGTAAGAGTTTATCTACTACCATAATCGCTTTATTTACCACCATAAATGTAGTAGAGGCGTTTTGAGATTTTTAGCAACTTTCACTTTTAAACCAAATAACAATTATTTTTTACATGTGACGATTCTCGCAGACTGGTCTGGCTCGGTGTGGTTCACCTTACTGATCTTTGCGGGATTCTGGCCGCATCGATCACCTTACCGGGCTGAAGATAGCCGGCCGAACTCGACCTTGGGGGAGAACAGAATGGGCACCAATCGAGCCAGAGCCCTGGCACCCACTAATGCTAACTGGGCACTTGCTCCCAGTCCTGTGCCCGGTGCGAGCCATGGTAAATGTGGAGGTCCCTGCGGATATGTGCTTGCCCGCCGAGGCCGGGGTCCACCAAAAGTCGAATAGGTGGGGCCCGCACCTCGAGGGCGGGGGTCGTCACAACAAAAGCGCCTTTATTCTGAGGTCTCACTCCCCGGGATCTACCCAGAGGGTGGAGCCCATCGTCACCCCCGGTCCTTAGATGGTTCTCCCCACTCACTCAGATATCCCCTCGCCTCACAAGGCTTTCGCTCCGCAGCCGACTGAACCCGTCACCAAAGGTTTTGGAAGGTCCTTAGGGAAGCATCCTTGCCACCAATCGAGCTGACATTAGGGAAGATCTCACTCCTTCTGAGGCAGGCCCTGATGCCACGCCGGCCGACCACCTTGAGCCCCAGGACCTTCCTCATGGCTGCCAACTCGGGGATGCTTAAGAGGCCCAGCCTTACTGCATTGGGTACCAACCGAGCCAATAGCTCGCGAGACTCACTACGCAGTTAACTCGGGGTACTTAAGCCCCAGTCCTGTGCTCGATACAGCCAGCAGAGCGCAGGTCCCGGCGGATAAGCTGGTCGGCCGAGCCGGTCCACCAAAAAGTCGAATAAATTCGCACCGAGGCGGGGGGTCGCTACACTGCATCAAGCAGCAACTACCGTTCTCGGGTTCGTTCCCGGTTCATCTCGCTCTGTGCTCAAAGTGTATTATTTTAATTTAATTCTTCATCCCCATCTCCGTATGTTTGGTGATTTCGTCGGGATAACATGTATAACTTGAACCGACAAGTCAGGAGTATTGTAGAGAATTAGGCGTTGGATAGAAGAATCCATTCTCATATGATAAACACCGCAATGGTGAAGTTAGATATATATGGAACGGGCTAATAATAATGACCTCTTTCAAGAAATGCATGCCCGGTCGGGTGTTGAACTCGTTGATGATGATACTCAATTTTCTAAGAACGATATATCTGCTCACGCTCGACATCCATACAAAAAATATTTGTACATAAGCCGTATCAAGAAAGCAAAATAGGGATCAATACATGCTCTCCAAAATAATCGTTATTTGGTTTAAAAGTCAAAGTTAAGTAAAATTCAAACCGCTCGTTATGGGTGGTAAATAAAGTCATATGGTGGTAATAAAGGCTATGGTAGTGAGAGATAAACTACTATCATAACATATCAAGATGTAGTCCACACGCCTAAGTCAGCCAGAAGCGCTCAAAGTTTAAAAGACGGCATTTAGTGGCACGAGGGGTCCTAGTTTGAGTCTTGTTTTATATATTTTATCGCTTTGTAACATCTTCTATTGTAACGCCTTGGCCCCGAGAGCGTGTACAGCATACTGAATCAGAGGGGCGATACGAGTACTAAGTGCCATTATAATAGCTTTGGGAGTTTATAATGATAAAAATTAGGAACCCGGAAATTGAGGTACTAGTGCAAGGGTAAAGTGGTAAATTCCAAAAAGGATATAAAGGGCATAATTTGAGAAGATATGCCAAATGAAAATAATACTACAAGTTGATATCAAATATTAAAAGATGGAGACCAAAATTTAATCAAAGTAGAGATTACCATTATACAATAACAAGAGTCGATACAAGAAATATTGTGTTAGATGGTGTCAAATATTCAATTAATTCGAAAAGTCGATATTATAATAATTCGAAAACAAAGTGTCTAAAATCATATTTGGTCTCCAAAGGCTAGCAAAACCTGCAGGAGGAGAGGAGAGAGCCAAGAGAAGGAAGAGGGAAGAAGGAAGAAGAAGCGGAGGTGATGGTAAGAAGATCACAGATTTATGTCTCTGAATTGCTGTATTTTGATGTCTTGAGCTTTTGGTATGCATTTCCATGAACTTAGTTACTCCCTTGTTCTAGGTTTTGTGAGAGATCACATTAACCCTAGAATTCTTGAAGTAGTGAAAAACCTAATTGGTGAAAAATAAATCCGCGGAATCCTCTTATTTATGCTGCTTTATAAAGAACTGAGGACCTTATAGAGCTCTTGCATTTTCACCCAGTGCTTTCTTGTTAATAAGCCCAAATCACCAATTCAAGTCATTGCTGTTTGGTTCTGATGAATCTGATGCTGATTTTGATTTAACTGTCAGAAAATGAGAATGCCAGTTTTTAAAGGAAATTTTGTCAAAAATTGCAAAACCACTGTTTTTGCTTTGGTTATAGATTGCTAAAATCATCCAAATGAATTGATTCCAATTGCAAAGAACTACAAGAGATAGTATATAAACGATGTATGAACCAAGAGCAAATCAGAACTCACATTCCCAAATACGATCTAAAGGTGAGCTCGTGTAGCTCACTGATTTGCTCTTGTTTTTTATTAATGGTAGCTGCTGGGCTATATGAAGCCACTCATCCAAATTGAGCCATTCAAAATTCGCAAAATAGACATCTAGGGGAATAAGTTAGCGCTGAAGTAAGTGAATGCAAAATTATAAAGCCAAAAGTGCCCATAAAATTTGTCAAAGTGGAGCTATGTGCAGATTCTGTTCTACAAATCGAGTCATTTCAGATGTAAAATACACAACTTGAGTTTTGCGATCCAAATTGGGTGATTCCAATTGGAGAAGAAACCTAGAATCATAGCTTCAAATGAGTGAAGAAACCATTTCCAAATTATGGAGTTAAGATCCCAGAAATCAAGGATACAGTAGGTGATTCAGTGAGTTTGGAATCAAAAACATGCTGTAAACTTGTGTTATGTGGTTGAGGGCCTTAGAGAAGGAATTTACATTGAAATTTTAAAGAGATGTCATTGGATATATAAAGGACTGGATTCGAGAGTTTCATAAATTTTGAAGACCTTTGAATAATTTTTGCACAAAGTCCATAGAGTATTGTTGGAAAAAGGGTACCAAATTGAGCCGCTTTTTTTGTTAGTATTTTTTTAGTGCTCAAGGGTAAATTGTTAATTTGACTTTATATGAATGTCGTGCGACTTTAAAGTGACTCACAAAGTGCACGTTGTTTACACGCTATACATAGGCGATTAATATGTCGTCGCATTCTGGGCTGAGTGTGTAGGCTTGTAAAAGTAAAGGCTGTGGGAAAAGTGTGGAACTGGTGCTCCTCAAGTTTTAGCGCAAGCAAAGAGGTGAAAGTGTTCTAAACTCATTTTTCCAAATACTAGTGTATAATAAACTCCGTTTACATCGGGGTATTTAATGGTTTTGTTTGTAAACCATTTTCAAGAAGTAGCAATGAATTTAGAAAGAAAGCAAATGGTTTGATTTAAACCATCTTGAAAGCAAGTATTGGTTTTAAATTGTAAAACCATAACAAGTAAGTAAGCAAATGGGAATGACAAACCATTTTTCAAGTTAAAGAAGGCAAATGGTTTTAAATTGTAAACCATTTTTCAAAGAAAGAAGCAAGCAAGCAAAGAAAATTTTGGCAGTGTTCAGGCCTTCCCTAGTTTTTAAGCAAGCAAACCGGTCGAGGTATTCGCACGTGCACGCTGCAGCTGTGGATCTCACGCATTTAGTTTGCCCCGTCTGGCAAACTTAGGATATACATCATGCATTTAAAATGAGACCGCGCACATGCGACGATATAAGGTTAAGGAGCCTAATCAAATTATGGTGACGTGGCGACCCAGTCAATTCCACCATATTCACCTGGAAGGTGCGTGATGCGGACTCCGTCTCCACCGCATCTGCCGCTCGTGCTTCCGTGGTTCACTAGCATGCAGCAAAACAGTCAGCTGGTTGATGTTTTATAAAGATAATATACAGTTTTGAAAAATCAACCATCGGCTCCCTGCCGCTCCCGCAGTTTAAAGCAAACCGTCGGTTCCTCAAAGCCCGCAGTTTAAGAAAGCTCTAAGAAATCCTCCAGCTAAAAGGTTTATGAAGTTTCATAACTTTTAAAGCAAGAGTCGAGAAAAGTTTTAAACTTTTAAAGAAGATAAAGCAAGTTGTTAAGAGATTTCAAAAATGCTTATGTTCCTCTTCAAGTTAGGTTAAAGCTGAATAAAAGTTTCTTAAACTTTTAAAGTAAAATAAAGTAAAGAAAGAAATATTTGTGCAAATATCATGTAAACGAAAAGTTTTACGCTTTTGGATGTTTTCTCCTCAAAAGCAAAACATTTTCTAAAATCATACACTCACTCCCGGAGCCGCTTTAAATTTCATTATTTTCTCCGTTTTAAAACTATTTTCCGTGTACGTACACCCGCACGCCGGAGCATAGCAGATTCTCCCGACTTCAGACGCTGTCAGAATTAAATAATCTCGTAAGGAAATACTGAATTTGTATAATCTGGTATGTGATGTACATAATATGGGCCATGAACGCTACTGGCGCTCAGTTAACGCTTGCTGGGTCACATATTTCAAATCTGTGTAAAAATCACAGATACGTTTCTCGTGATTACGTCCCATATACGCTTGTTACGTCAAATTTTATAAACCACAAGTTTAGAAAAAAATTTATAGAGGTTTTAGCAAGCAATGACGGGCCATTAATAAGTGAGCTTTCTAATGTTAGAGAATCCACGTGATTGATGGTCAAGACACCCGCCATAGTGGCGGGGGTGACAAGGTGGTATCGAGCATAAGTGGTTATTGGCACGTAGCTGTGATACACTATTTTTACACTCACTAAGAACCATGCATTTTCCAATTCAAAGTACATAATGGCGGTGATTCAAAGTATTAAAATGCTTTATTTTTTTATACAAAGACTATGAGTCAGCAGAGGACGCCGAGGTCGCCCTAGGAGAAATATTCCGGAAAGTGTCTGAGTCGCCCGGCACCCGAGAGGGATGAGCACATAGTCAGTTCCACTACCGCCTCTATGAATCGCCTCCGCCAGCCAGGTCAGTCGGACCCCATCTCTCGGGGGCCACCGTAGCTGGCACCAAGCGCGCGATTGTTTATGTTCGAGCAGTGGGGCACGACAAGGGGCAAATAGTAAAGCCTATACGACGCTGGCCGGGCCAGGCCAAATCTCCAATCACCACCCCAGAGGTTATCAAGAACCCTGAGGTCGACAGAGAGAGCACGTAAGCCGGGCGCCAAGCCATATGATCGCTAGCGGGTGATCCGTGGCACTGTTACGCTACGACCGCTGCGAAATAAGGTTTGCTTCGAGTTACTGGGTCGCACAAATGAGCAAAGAGTCTGCTTTCCGCCACAAGACATGGCTAAGGGATCGTGGGACTGTGGAGAGTGAGAGTCCTAATGGCATATCATGGGACCAATTTCAACAGCAGTTCATCGATGGCGCTCTTTCCTCGTCATAAGGATTCGAATCGGGAGGGAGTTCTTCGTGCCAACGTAAGAACATGTCGTCGATTATGAGAGAAGAGGTTCCTGAACTAGTTAGATTGGTTCCATATATTCAAGCCGATGAAGCCATGAAGTGCAAAAGGTTTTCGGGTCGGACAAGTGAAGACCGATCCGAAAAGTATTTGTCTCAAGTGCCTCATAATAGATTGGGGACTTAGTCAGGCAGCCTGAGAGTTGAGCAAAGTACGACGAATATGTATCAGAGTAGGCAAGAAAGGAAGAGGAGTGCACCAGGCACTTCCCAACGTAGAAGCTCCGACAAGACAGCCAGTAAAGAGGAACAAGGGTAGAGGTTACGAGGCCGAGCATGTGTCGAGGAGCTACCCCAATGTGGATCGAGGCCCCCGCTTGTTAGCGGCAAGGGCACCCGCAGTCTTCCTCCCGTATGTCATATGTGTCGAGGCGACATCACGGGAGTGTAAGAGATCTCGCATGTGGTGCTTCCTATCAGGCTAGAAGGCCATTTATTGGGAGTGTCCTCAACCTCGACGGTGCGTAAACATCGCAGCCTCCGCCTTGCCACCCCAAAGCACTGCAAATTGCACAATGCAGGTCGGAAGAGGTGTCCCAAGCAGGGGCCAACACACCTGTGTAGAGGCGGTCGTGGTGTAGGTAGAGGCAGCTGGTTCTGTGGGTACGTACAGAGACTCTGAGACTCAAAGCGTAGTGATATGCTCGACTCAAGAAGATGCTGATGCGCCCCAGATGTGGTTATCGGTATTATTTCTATCCTTGGATCATGATGCTTATATTAATAGCTTTTTGACCCTGTGAGCTTCACACATTACCTCCAGATCCAGCCTTTCTTAGATCAACGGCCTGCATGTGACCCGTACCATTGGGAGGGTCGTATGAGGAAGCTTCCCTCCCAAATGGAGATCCGTTATTCTCGACGCAGGGCCGAGATAGTAGAGTTCTCGATTATGACGTGGAGTTCCCAAATGATCTGTGGGCTCTAGATATGGTGGGATTTTGATGTGGTTCTCTGCATGGATTGGCTATCTCGCCATAGAGCCACATTAGATTGTTATAAAAAGGAAGTAAAGTCAGATAGGCCGTGGAAATTGGAGGTTGTTCGGTGGGAATATGTAGAGTGTTATCTTCCAAAGAGGATCTCTGCCATGATGTCGCTGGTAGAATGCCGCATAAGGGGGTTGTCGTGGTTATCTAGCTTATGTGGTGTCGTGGAAAACAGGGGACCGTGATGATTCCGCCAGTTAGAGAGTTCTGATGTATTCCATGATATTGCAGATTACCTCCGTAAAGAGAGCGGAAAGCCTCACCATTGATTTGATCCCGTGGACCGAGCCCACTTCCATTCTCCCATAGATGGCTCCCGCAGGCCGGGCAGAGCCAAGGCCCGCGAAGAATCAAGTGGGCAAGGGACCATTCGACCGAGCATATCCCCAATGGGACGGCCTTCGTGAAAAGAAAGATGGGAGCCCCACAGGTCGGTATAGATTACACGAACAAAGTTACCATCCCGCAATCGCATTCACTCCCTAGATCGATGAGTTATTCATCGCCCAAATCTGAGCGTGGCCCGCGATGTGATTCGAGGCTCCGGGGTATCACTGCCGAGGGTGAGGCATGTTCCTAAGACTGATCTGCACGACGCCACGCGACATTAGCGAAAGCCGTGATGCCGCTTGGTCACTAATGCTCCTAAGAATACATGGATTTGATGAACTGGTATTCCAAATTTCGTATTCGGGATGTTCAATATTAGCTTTACTTCATGATATCCTAGTGTATTCGTGTAGTTCGTAGGAACATTCCTGAGTTACCCCGAGGATTGTGTCAAGTAGACCCTGGCGGAGCGCTGATAGCTTGTATGCTAAGTTGAGCGTATGCGTCGGCTTTGGCTTGATAAGGTGGCATTCCTAGGTCATGTGATCTCACCGAGGGGGTGAGTGTGGATCCCCGCAGTGCTCAAGCCTGCAAATCGGAAACCGCCAAAGAATGTGTCAAGCAGCTTCTGGTTTAGCAGATATTACGTAAGTTTGTCGAGGGGTTTCTCCAAGATGTTGTTCCACCGACCAGTCAGACCAGAAAGATGTCAAGTAAGATCAGATGCTCGCCAATGTAGTTTCGAGGAGTCAAGGGTGATCGATCACTCCAGCTCTAGCTTTCATCTGCCCGAGAGATGGGTTTCAGGGCATAAGATGCTTCCCAAGAAGGCCTTGGTTGTTTCTGATGCGTAATGATAGGGCAGATTGCATATGCCTCAGACACCAAAGGTTCATTTATGGACTACTCCCACACATGACTTAGAGTCGCACAATGTGGTTTGCTCGAAGATATGGCAGACATTACTTATATGGTGTTCTCGCAGATCTCATGCATCATAAGAGTCTTACCATATTTTCACCCGTAAAGAAAGTAAACCCGAGGCAAAGAAGATGGCTTCAGTTGATTAAGACTACGACCGCACTATCAGTACCATCCAGTAAAGCTTCTTAATGTCAGAGCGTATGCCTCTGAGTAGGCGATTCAGAGAGCTCTTCGTCTCATATGAGATCAGGTTATCTTCCACCGTTGGTGGATCTAAGGTTTTAGGGGTGATATCGAGGCCGAGATCTCGGGAGCCTTGTTAGCCACATTTCATGTTAGACTTCCTTAGCGGATCGTGATTCTAGCCAGTAGTACCAAGTAGATCCACAGATGATTTTAAGGAAGAGATAGAAAAGAAAGAAAGCAGTAGTTTCAAATTGTAGATGATGGCATGATAAAGGAAAGGACGTAGAATGGGCGCGCTGTGAGTATGGCGAAATAAGAGAGACATTACAAAGTGGGCTGATATTCATCTGCCAGATGTTATGCATCCGTGCAAGCACTAAGATGTACAGTGACTGAAAGAACATTACCGGGTGGAACGGGATGAAGAAGAGATTGCAAGTTTCGCCTCCGCAGATGTCTAACCCGTCGCCAGTGAAGGCGCAGCACCGAGGTCCGTAGGGAAGATACGCCATTCCCATTCAAAGATGGAAATGGGGAGAAGACCACTACGGATTTTGCGGACGTGTCTTCCACGGACTAAAGGCAAAGATGATGCTATACTGGGTGATAGTCGATCGACCGACCTTCAAGTGCGCTCATTTCACCAGTTAATGTCGAGGACTTTCGGAAGCTCGGGCCCAATCAGAGCGTGGATGAGATAGCACTCACGGGATTCCAGCTCAGTTTCTCGTGATCGAGACCCCAGTTCACATCCGTAAGCCAGCCTCAGTTTGCAAACGTTCTTTAGGTACTCGCCATTTCACGACAGCATTTCATCCGCACTGATGCACAATGTAGGTGACTATTCGTGTGACGCTGTGGCGATACGCCGGTAGTCACGCCACGGGACCAAAGGAAGTCGGGATACCACTTAGCACTAATGGAGTCATTTACAACACAAATATCAAGCCAAGATAGATATGGCTCCTACTTCGAGGCGCATGGCAGAAATGTGGATCACAGGCCGATGACGGGTGAGAGAAGACTAATAGTTCCTTAACTGCTACTGCATCACTCGGTAGTGAAAGTTGTTCGTGGATAACTCGAAGATAAAGAAGAGATGTACGTAAGCCTATGCGGACAACCGCCGTAGACTAGCTGAGATAAAGCATCAAGTCTTTTTAGCATTTCACCTTGGAAAGGCTGAGATTCGGGAAACGAGGCAAGCTTAGTCCGGAGGTATATCGACCTATGAGATCAGGCGCGCGCCGCGAGCTTACAAGCTGTGCTACTCCCGAATTATCAAGATCTGGGCGATAATCGGCGTATCGGCTGTCGGGCGAAAGGACCCCGACTCTTCACATGTATCGGCAGCAGCCACCATCGCAAAGCAAAGGAGAATTTTTGACTTATGAAGAGACACTTAGGTGCAGATTGTAGATGGAGCAGTGTTGAAGCAAAGTGATTCCATTGGTTAAGTCTTATGGAAGAATCATGAGAGGCCGCTACTTGGGAGCGAGAGGCTCAGATGCGCCGTCAGTACCCTCACTTATTTTCCACGCAGGAGTATTTTCCTTCCTTTCTTTTGGAGTTTGGTTATTTATTTTGAGGACGAAATGTTCCTAAGGAGGGAGGAATTTGTAGCATGGTCAGAAAGGTCTTACACATGTAGCTGGCAAAGGCGTATCAGAGCACTAATTACCATTATAATAGTTTAGAGATTGTTATTAATGATAAAATTAGGAACCCAGGAAATTGAGGAATTGCTAGTGCAAGGGTAAGAGTGGTAAATTCAAAAAGGATATAAAGGGCATAATTTGAGAAGATAGTATGCCAAAATGAAAATAATACAAGTTGATATCAAATATTAAAAAAGTGGAGGACCAAAAATTTAATCAAAGTAGAGATGGTATCTCTACAAATAACAAGAGTTGATGTGTGCAAATATTAAAGAGATGAGGTCAAATATTCAATTAATGAAAGTTGATATTATAATAATGGGAAAAGCAAAAGCCAAAATCATGTTTGGTCTCCAAGGCTAAACCGTAGGAGGAGGAGAGGCCAAGAAGGAAGAGGAAGAGAAGGAAGAAGAAGGAGGAGGAGGAGAAGATCAAAGGTATGTATGTCTTGGAATTAAGTGTATTTTGATGTCTTGAGCTTTTTTGGTATGCATTTCCATGGAACTTAGTTACTCCTTGTTCTAGGGTTTGTGGAAGATCACATTAACCCTAGAGATTCATGAAGTTTGTGGGAAAAAACTGAATTGGTGAAAATAACCATGGAATCCTCTTGTTGGTTTTATAAAGAATTGGAGGACCTTAGGTAGAGTTCTTGCATTTTCACCTAGTTTTGTGGTTTGAGGTACCAAAGCACCAATTCAAGTGTTGTGAAGTTGGTTTGGATGAATTCCATATTGATTTGATGAATTGTTGTGAAAAGGAGAATGTTAGGTTTTAAAGGAAATTCTGTCAAAATTTAGAGTAAACACTGTTTTTGTTTTGGTTATAGATTAAGTTAAAAAATCATCCAAATGAATTGATTCCAATTGGTAAGAACCACTTAGAGATAGGGCTACAAATGTATAGAAGGAACCAAGAGCAAATTGTAACTCTCTAAAGGCTCCCAAATACGGACTGAAGGTGAGGCTCGTGCGCTCACTGATTTTATATATTTTGGGTATGGTTGCTAGTGTTTTGGCCATAGTGAGTTTCACTCATCAAATTGAGTGATTCAAATTCTGAGGTAAATAGACATCTAGGGAATAAGTTGGCAAATGAAGTGAATGCAAATTATAAGCCAAAAGTGCCCATAAATTTGTCAAAGGAGTGGAGCTATCATGCAGATTCTGTTCTGTAAATTAGTCATCTAGATGTAAAAAATACAATAACTTGAGTTTTGGTGATCCAAATGGGTGATTCAATTGGAGAAGAGCAGAATCATAGCTTCAAATGAGTGAAGAAACCATTTCCAAATTATGGAGTTAAGATCCCAGAAATCAAGGATAACAGTAGGTGATTCAGTGAGTTTGGAATCAAAAACATGCTGTAACTTATATTTATGTGGTTGAGGCCTTAGAAGGAATTTTACATTGAAATTTTTAAAGAGATGTCATTGGATATAAAGGACTGATCTGGAGAGTTTCATAAATTTGAAGACCTTTGAATAATTTTAGATAAATAAGTCATAGAGTATTGTTGGAAAAGGGTACCAAAATGAGTGGTTTTTTTTTTGTTAGGAGTTTTTAGTGTCAAGGGTAAATTGTTAATTTGACTTTATATGAATGTTGTGTGACCTTAAAGTGACTTAGGTATGATGCGTTAGTTTACACGCTATACATAGAGCGATTAATATGTCGTCGTATTAGGTTAGTGTGTAGGTTAAAGAAAGTAAAGGCGGGGAAAAGTGTGGGCGTGCCCTCGAGTTTTAGCAAGCAAAGAGACCAGGTATTACAAACTCATTTTCAAATACTAGTGTATAATAAAAATGCTTTTACCTTTGGTATTTAATGGTTTTTCATTTGTAAACCATTTTCAAAAAAGCAAGCAATGAATTTAGAAAGAAATGATGGTTTTGATTTAAACCATCTTTAGCCAAGCATTAGTTTTTAAGTGTAAAACCATAAATAAGTAGAAGTAAGCAAATGGTTTTGAATGATTAAACCATTTTCAGAAAAACCCAAGTAAGCAAGCAAATGGTTTTAAATTGTAAAACCATTTTCAAGAAACAACGAGCAAGCAAAGAAAATTTTGGCAAAACAAGACCTTCTGGTTTTAAACAGCAAACGGTCGGGGAAAGTATTGGCCGTGCCGCGCGGTGGTGTTAGGATCTCATACATGCATTTTAGTTTTGCACGGTGGCGACGGACCGCCACATCATGCATTTGGGAGGCGAGTAGCACGTCACGGGGGTATATGGGTTATGACTCTAACTAGAATTATGGTGATGGCGGCCTGGTCGGTGTATTGGGAAAAAAAAAAGGTGATGGGACCCCGGTCAGCGCTCACGGCACGGTGTCAGACCTTCCGTGTTCACTAGGGTCTGATGGCAAAATAGGCCTCCAGTGGTTGATGTTTTATAAGCATAATATCTGTTTTGAAAATCAACCATTGGTTTCCCGGTCATGAGCTTACAGGAGAGTTTTAAAGCAAGCGGTTGAGCCGAGCTCAGTGTTTATGAGTTTTGGCTTTTGAAGCAAAAGAGTTTATAGAAAGAAGTTTTGAGAGCAACTTTTAAAGCAAGAGTTGAAAAGTTTAGAAACTTTTAAAAGTAAGATAAACGAAGCAATGAGATTTTGAAAAGTTTTATAAACTTTCAAGTAAGCAAGCAATAAAGTTTCGAAACTTTAAAGTAAAAATAAAGTAAAAAGAAAGAAATATTTACGGAAAATATCATGTGAAAGTTTTACGAGTTTTAGATGTTTCAGAAAAGCAAAAACATTTTCTAAAATCATACACTCTTGAGCTTCGTTTAGCTCATTATTTATTTTAAAAACTATTTTCAGTCGCAGTACACGAACCATTTGGAGCATAGTAGGATTCTCTGACTTTTGTATCAGTCTTTGTAATTAATAATCTTGTGAAATACTTTGAATTTGTATAATGGAGCATATGTATAATATAGTTTTGTGTGAAAATGTGTGGAGCTTGAGGCTCTTTTGAAAGAATGTTGTTGGATTCTTATATTTGGAATTGTGTAAAATTGTGTATACAGGTTTGGGACATGTCTATATCTGTTTGTTATCTTTTGCCGAAATTTTATAAAACCACAGAAGTTTAGAAAAAAAAATTTGGAGGTTTTAGCAAGCAATACGGCCGGCTTCACGGGGAGTTTCTAATTAGTTAGGGTAGCGGTGGGAGTTTGATGAATTGGCGCACTGCCGATAGTAGGGGGTGGGGGTGTGACATCTATAGTAATATACAGCTCAATCTATTACCATAACATAAGGTGTTTTGAGATTTTTCTGAACATCTTTGACTTTTAAATCAAACACGCCTTTTAGGAGGATCTGTTGACCCTTATTTTATTAGATCCCTCATATTGTTGGGAAAACTCTCCCAGTCTCTGCGGCTGATCTGGGTGACCAATAGTTGTCGGGATCTTTTCCGATTTCAACATCAACCAACCCGGGGTTGGACCAACTTCTAAAAGCAAAACACTTGTAAGTACAGTGCCGGATCCGGGATTTTATATTTAGGGTATCAGCATTATAATAAACTGATATATATATATATATATTTTTTAAGGTGTCACTACTAATAAAAATTCTGATAGCTAAATATAGACAGATACCTCGATATTTCTTAACAATGACCCATGTGTGAGTATTAATGCCTTCTATGAGACATGAAGTAGTTTTATCTAAGAACTTCTAATTAGATATGAATACAGCTAGGTTACGCAAATAAAGCCGTTTTGCATTCGAGATTCTCAAATTCATAGCTTTATATTACATATTTTTAAGCGGCGAAAAAGGCCTCAAGTTTTTTTTTTTGGTGTTAATTCTCGATTATTTTCTTAACTTCTGTAAAATCTTGCTCCTAATAATGAGTATGTTCAGTTTCCTCACCTAATATGCTTTGGAATCAACTTTCTTAATGTGCTATGTATGTTATTACACGATATTTAGGTCGCGTTTATTTTTTTTAGCTTTTAAATTTTTATTTTTATTTTCATGACTTATTCTTGGATTAGAAAAAACCAAAATATTTGGCTTTAGTTTCTCGTCATACAATAGTCTTTTCTATTAAGAAAAAACTAGATATTATAATATAAGAAAATCATATTTTTTATGATATAATTGAAACTCTATAAAATCCGTTTAATGCCAATTAAATAAAAAGCATATATATTTAAAAAATAAAAAAAAATTGTTTTATTTAATTGGCATCTAATTTGGCGACCATTTCAACAGAATAAACTGGAGCTCCATTCCTCGGAACCTTTTCAGCTCTGGCATGGAACTAATAGACGAAGAATCCTCTTCTTAGCTAACCCCTATAATGCGTTATCTACGCTCAAGAGAAATTTGTGAACTGATAGGAATGAAGCCTGAAGATTCGAATAAGTAATTAGGTTTTTCCTATGAATGGGCAATTATAAGCAATCTCTAGATGGGCCATATCTTAAATGTCTTACCACTCGCGGGAGACGATATGTATTGGTTGAACTCCATGAATGGATGTCACGGGGAAACCATCCGGTGGCGAACTCTAGCTCATGGGTCCCATACACAAGGTTATTATTGACCATGAGAAGCGAAAATCGACCACATGTCATAAAGTACAGCCGTTGCCAGCGATGACTCCCATCTCGAGGGAAGGCTGAGTCTAACCACCATCGCGGGCCCTAGTCCTTTGCTTAATTGGGGGTTGATATATGGATTGGACCCTTGCACACTACTGACTTAGAAAAACTCTTTGTGGTGGGAGCCTTCGCCTCCATCAAAAGACAAGGGCGTCACCCAGTCGTGTGAAATATTGTCTTAGGTTTGGAATACCTCAGTCGATTATGGCCCCGACAATGGGCCATAGTTTGATAGCAAAGTATCTGAAATTTAAATGCATGGATTAAGAAAATCATAAACTTGTACTCATTACCATGATACCCACAAAGCAATGTCTGGTTGGAAGCATCTAACAAGAAATAAAATATTAAACCAGTTATTTCTTATTTGTTAAATTCTGTACAAAATGTATTCTTAAAAAAAATAGTGTTAAAATTTAGTAGTAAAAAATAAAAATAGAAATATCGTAATTCTTCTTATTTCCTTAAATTGAGGTTGGTCTTTTTAAATATGAGTTTACTCTTATATCAAAATTGTTTTTTCTATTTAAAATTTAAACAAGAAATAAAATATTCGACAGATTCTCTTTACTATTTTTTTAGGGTTACCTTTTAAAATGTATTCTTAAAAAAAATAGCGTTAAAATTTAGTCATTAAAAAAATAAAAATGAAAATATTGTAATTCTTCTTATTTCATGTAAATTGAGTTGGTCTTTTTAAAATATGAGTTTCTTCTTATATAATTGTTTTATTTAAAATTTAGTAAATGGTAACATAATTTGTCGATAAAACCCTTTCAATGGTTAAAGGTTGATCGGACACACATGAGAACTAGAAGGGGTTCGAGTTATAGTTTCGATGAGAATAGGGCATTTATGAGGGGAATATATTACTATGATGTAAAAGCGAGAATGAATAAATGTAAAAAATAAAATAAAAAAGTACTAACATAATTTAAAATTTTATTTATATTACGGTATTTAAAAGAACATAATTGAGTTTTGGTCTTGACTCTTGAAGATGTGTATATTTATTATTTAAAGGCCGTGAATAGCGGCATCATATAATAAATTATTTTGAGAAGAAAATATTGCTTGCAATAATAATGTTATTTATTAATGCGAAAAATCTTTTACCATTTATTGCTTCAATAAAACCCAAGCAATTATTATATTTATGGGAGGAAATGCGTCACTAGAGGAGGATGAAGAATATGGAAGAAAGCGAATGGGATTGAAAGCGGGAAAACAAACCACTTTCGAGACTACCTATATCAATAAAATATAAATTATTTAAATTGTTTACTAATTTTAAATTTTGATAAAATAAGCAAAGTTATTTTATAAATGTAATGTATATATTCATAGTCGATTTTCCGATATCCGATAATATAATGTATCGAAGATATATATATGATATCTTGATATCTAGATATATATCGTATCTTGATATCTATAAATATATCGGAGTGAATATTTACATAAATATCAATAAAATATAAATTATTTAAAATTCATTAGAATTTGTTTATAGTTTTATATTTTGATAAAATAAGTAAAAATGTTATTTTATAAATATAATATATATTAATAATTCGATTTTAAATATATAAATATAATGAATAATCGATTTAGTTCTATAAATATAAATTATTTATCTTCTATAAATATATAAAAAAGTAACATATTAAAATATATATATATATATATATATATATATATATATATATATATATATATATATATATATATATATATATATATATATATATATATATATATATATATATATATATATATATAAAAGTAACATATTAATGTCTGAAAAATCTTTACCATTTATTGCTTCAATAAAGCTTAAGCAATTATATTTATGGGAGGAGATGAAGAATATGGAAGAAAGCGAATGGGATTGAAAGCGGGAAAACAAACCACTCGGACTACCTACCCATATTAAAAGATCAAAGCACTCCTCTTCTTCCTCATGATTATAAAAAATGTGGCAAGTTCTCTTAGCGAGGCTCTTTGTCGCGAAACGAGGGATGCAGTAACAAAACCTCTTTTTCAACAAAAATCGGGTTCCCACGCTTCACCTCCCACGCCACGAGACAGGAGACAAAAACACATGCTAAATCGTCAAGAATGGTCATCAACCATTTTTTCTGCTACGTCTCTAATGTTGTTCAGTGAATCAATCGGAGTGGAGATGTTGGGAGGCTGAAGAGATTTTAGGATTTCAGTTCAGTGTTTCAAAAACCGTGAGCAGACTTTGTGGATTGAAGAAGGTTGAAGTTGTAGTTGAGAGGAGATTCTCGTTTATTCAAGAAGAGGACGTAGTACAGCCTGTAAGGTCATCTCTTGGTTGGTTTCTTTTGATTCCTTTTTCTGTTTGTTCTATCTCTACATTTCTATTTTCCACAAAATCTGCGTTGGTTTTGTTTTGTTTTTGTCTTCTTGGGGGGTTCTTGAAACAATTCCTATTTTATTCTAAGATCGACTTTATATTATTACGGATGTTTGTATTTGATTTATCTATGTGTTGCTTCAAACTACGAGTTCAAATTTTCATTCAAAACCATGTTATAAGTAACAGAGATGGCTCAAGTTTTGTTACGGGGCTTGGCATTGAGATCATGTACATGTCGATTTGGGAAAGCCGAAATCATGAAGCTAGCGAGCATGGATGAGGCGCAAAGTGGTTCGAGATTAAAGTGAACTTTCCAAGAATAAAATCATCTGTAATCTACTTGAGTTTCAGTGAAGCCGGACACTAGTCAAGAAAATTAGAAGTAAGCATACTCAATAGAGTCGTTGCTAAGTCAGAAATCTGAGAAACCAAGATCTAATGATACAAATATTCTTCTCTCCCTTTAATTGAGGATGGTGAGTATGCAAGTAGTGTTCTTAATGACTATGCGGAGGTGCTTCAAAATGGTCAGCCGGAACGAGCTTGAGTTTGTACTGCAAAAACTTCCTTGTTGCTCCTTAGATGCTCCTTGCTATGAAGTATTCGACCAGATTTGGGTGAGCCTGAGGTATGCCTTTTCTTATATTCCCATATGTAGTTTGTTTTAGCTAAAAATATAACATGTCTATCGAAGCTTTGCCAACCATTGAGATAGAGTATCCGTATGGATTATTTCTTTTGGGACTACGGTTTTTCATTTTGAGTTTCTTGACGAAAGTTTCTATCTATTAATGCGGTTGTAGATGTCATGACAAATCTCTTAAGGTCATTGGATGTTGGATCCTTCATGGAATTTAGTCATTCTATTTTAAGAAGTGAGACTTGATACACTAAATAACGACTCATGAGTAAAGATCTTTGGTGTCTTTTTGTTCTAGTTGGTGATTTATAACATCTGTTGCCAAAGTATTGTTCTAAATGGGTTGAACTTTTCGATTTTAACATTGTAAGACCACCATATCTAAGTGTGTATAAATTGATTGTAAAGTAAAACCCTTTTAACCTACGATCTTGTAGACTATTGGCTAAAACACGGGAAGCCTCTCCTAGTTTTAAGTTCGGTAATGGAAATGCGAGACACTATCAAGTAAATTGTGTGAGAAACAGGATGACAATTCCTTCGTATGGCTTTTAGATTATTTTTACGTTGTGAGTTGGCAAGTGAATGTCATATAGTAAGACATTCCTTAGGCTCATATTAATATGTATGATGAAGAATTGAGTTTGTTCCTCCTTAAACTATGTTTCTTCCCTAAATACAATGTATTTGTCTTAGATGGACTGGAAAATGTTGTGCCTTTCAAGGGTTGACCAAGGGTTTCATGAAATGGAAGGTCGGAGTTCGGATTCTTATCGGTTCCATGGTGTATTGCCCGGTGAAGCTGGATCGAAAGCTTGATGCCGTATGCTCATTAAACGACAAGAAAATCAAATGGTGGGGCTGGGTTTGCAGCATGCTTGGCCCTCCAAACCACTTCAAATAAAGCAAAGTCGAACCTTTGAAACAACGTATTAAACGCCTAAATGAATTCTCTGTGGCAAACTCCTCGAGCAATATTTGTACTCTAAATAATGCCTTAAGTTCTTAGTTTCTATTCATTTTTTTCCTTTAATTCTTCACTTGCTACAAGTATTGGAACCTTTTGCATGATGATGAAATGGCCACAATGTCAGTGGCTTGACACGGTTTCTAAGGCAGCTTGACATTGTTTATGATGATGAAGGCGAATCACCCGGTCAGGGCAGCAGAGCCCCATCATTGGAAATTCGATTCACGACCTTTGGAAGCTTGACTCAAAAGATCGGCGGGATGAAAGGGCCCCTTGATTCTGAAGCGTCTAGTTACTATGTAAAACGACACTTATTCCTAGGTAATTGAACGGAAAAATCATATAATGATGTCAAATATCTTGTTGGTGGTAGCCATGGCAGCTCTGGAGTTCTTCTTCTTCTCCTTCTTCTTCTTCACAGTCTTTGTTGTTCTCTCTTTGGAGCCTTGAGGATCTTAGGTTCTGACCAGATGATGGTAAAGGTATTTATATTTAGCTATTTGGAACTTTTCTTTTTTTTTTTTTTTTGCGATTTTTTCATTTAAGTTACGGTTGGTGGTTTGTATCACTTATAACATGATCTGGGTCTTGAATTTTCTATGATATAAGATGATTGTAATTGTTTTCTTTTGAGGTTCATGAGTACTAACCATTTCTCAGCTTTATAATTTTTTTTTTTTTTTTTTGATAAAATCATGCTGTTGTATTACCAATAATATAAACAAATAGTAATTAATGTTTCCATTTCTTTGTTTAAGGTCCAAATTAAGCCTTTGGTTGGTGTCATTTTGACTTAGAAAATGAAACAAGAACACCTTTAATTCTATGTTTGGAATCCGGGAATTGCGGGAAAGGAAAAAAATAGCGAAGAAAATCTGTTTCTAATTAGCTCAAAATATAATCGAAATTCCTCAAGAATTTTATATATTTAAGATTTTCTTAGTTCTTATATAACATAGAGAAACAAATACAATCGATTTGAATAAAACATATAGAATTAATTTATTAAGTTTATTTTTCTCCCTATTTTCCTCAAATTTATTAAGTCCAATCAGAGCATAAGGCAATGCTTTTCATTATGGTATTGAATGGACTAATCTTATTCCCCTGGGTAGGGAAAGGATGTTAAGAAATTTGGGTAATTGTTTGTTCATAGGTTTACTTTGTGCGAGTTCTACATTATACCTTCATTGTGTCTTTTCTCTTCCATTTAGATACCTATGCTGATTTTGTTCAAAAAATATTAAATAAAATGATTTTTCATATTTGATTATACGAATAGAAAATATAAAAGAAAATCAAATTTCTTAATCTTTATATTATAAAGAGAAACAAATAAAATAATTTTGAATAAAACATATATATAATTAATTTATTAATTTTAAACCCATTTTATATTTTCCTTCAAAAAAAAATTTTATTTCGACTTTTTAGCAATATTTTTTTTCTTTAATACTTTTCGGGTTTAAAAGAGAGTTTAAAAGTAGGAGCTGTGTTATGTAATTGTTTGATATCTCATATTATACCTGTGGCTTGGAGGCAGTTCCCTTACGCCTATACTCTCTGTCAATTTTAATCCATCTAAAATAATGGGGATGGTGCACAGTTGCTTGCAATAATAATGTTATTTATTAATGTGCGAAAAATCTTTTACCATTATGCTTCAATAAAACTAAGCAATTAATATATTTATGGGAGAAATCTGTCACTAGAGGAGGGATAGAAGAATATGGAAGAAACGAATGGGATTGAAAGCGGAAAACAAAAACCCTCGGACTACCTATATCAATAAAATATAAATTATTTAAATTGTTTAGAATTTTAAATTTTGATAAATATCGCCAAAGAAGTTATTTTATAAATGTAATGTATATATTAATAATTCGATTTTCGATATCCGATAATATAATGTATCGAAGATATATGTCAGATATCTCAGATATATCGGAATTGAATATTTTACATAAATATCAATAAAATATAAATTATTTAAAATTCATTAAAATTTGTTTATAGTTTTATATTTTGATAAAATAAGTAAAAATGTTATTTTATATATATAATGTATATATTAATAATTCGATTTTAAATATATAAATATAATGAATAATCGATTTACATTCTATAAATATAAATTATTTATCTTCTATAAATATATAAGTAACATATTAATATATATATATATATATATATATATATATATATATATATATATATATATATATATATATATATATATACTGCTATATATATATATATATATATATATATATATATATATATATAAAGTAACATTAAATATAAGAGAAATCATATCGTATCTTAAAAATGATTTTCAAAAAATTTTCAAATTTTAAAATAAAAATATTTAGCTATATGAAACCACTTATATATTTTTATCTCAAATTTTAATAATATCCTAAAGTATATTTTAATATGAATTATCTTTATATTTTTATAAGTTTAAAAAAAATCGTTATATTTTATAATATCTTTTTATATTAATAATTATGTATAAGATATAAATATTAAAATAGAATTGTTGATGTATGGTTGAATATAAGATGATAAAATCGTCGATTTATTGAGGATATTGATACCTAGCCATTGGTTTTAATTCCTTCTTTATGGTTTTGGATATATTTAGTTTTTTGAAAAAAAAATTTATTAAAATAATTTAAAATGAAAATAATGCTCAAATTAATGCATGAACAATAATACCGCAGTCAGTAATTACAACATTAACTTAAAAAAAAAATTTAATGTCATAGTTAATGACTATGATATTATTGTTCATGTATTAGTTTGAACATTATTTTCAATTTTAAATTATTTTAGTTTCTTTTTTGGAAAAACTAAATAAGAATCCAAAAACTCCTTCTTTCTCTTCCTACTCAAGGCCCGACTTTACTTTCATTTGATGATGACCAGAGACTATTTGATGGGAATAAATTATGCGGGGCTATACGGACACACTAGGACATTCAGGACTCTTGAGGGTTTTGTGAGTGAACTTCTCATTAATATACATATCTTTTTAAGTCGACCTTTTTTTAGATTTGAGCCGTGATATTCATGTTAAATCCGAATGTACGAGCTCGAGGTTTTAGGAAGTCGATCGTTTAACATAGTATCAAATCTTGGCTTGACATGAGATTTTGAGTTTGACCTCTTCTTGTAAATTTGAAAGTCCATAATGGACAACTGGCCGACTCTCCACGTGCGAATTGTAGGGTACATGCATATGTGTGAGGGAGGGTGTGAAGCCATGATATTAATGTTAAATCCAAATCTTAAAAGCTCGAGGTTTTAGGAGAGTTGGTCGTGTTTAACATGGTATCCAGGCTAGATTTGGTATAAGGTTTTTGGTTCGAACCATCTCCTTGTAAATTTGAAAGTCCATAATGGACTCCTGGAAACTCTCTAAGGCGCGGTATGGGGCTGTGCATGCATGTGAGGGAGAGTGTGAAGTATAGCTGAAACGGATCGGTCGGGCTAATTCAGCCCACTTTTATTTGGGTCTACTTTTGATTAGCCCATGTGACACCCCCAGAGCCGGGGTCCCGTGATACAGTCAACCTGCGAAAGCTTTTAGTATGTCTCATATCATGAGACCCATACATGGAAATGCAAAAATGGCCCAATAAGGACCATCATCACACTCGTCCCATACGGTTACAAGACCATACATTTCTATAGATCTAAGAGTTATTACATCACTCTATCCTGAAAGCATATATTAAAACTGGAAATTAGATTAATATATACCTGAAATAAGAATCAAGGCCCTTGATCCGGCCCGGCTTCATAATCGGCCTCTAAGGAGGCGTCGTGCACTTTGTCACTGTGCACGAAGGGGTCCCACAGCGGGGTGAGATAACGCCCGGTAGAGATAAATCTATAAAAATTATTTCCTACCTAGAGGTACATGCAAATAGTCATTTTCCACAGTCAAACCCACAACGATCCGTGCATCGGCCATCTATCATGGAAAAATCTACATGCATGTATGAGGCGACAACGTATAGCCCAGAAATCTTGGGTCAACCTCAGACCACCACTATGAGTGCCAATGAATCGATCTTGAGTCAGTTGAGCTCTGTCTCGCTCACGGTCACATGTGATATTTGACGATCGTTCGTGTCTTTTGACAGCGAACTTTTCGGGGTCTCACAGCGGGTCACCACCCTCAGACATTTTCGAACTCCCAGGTGGATCTGTTTGTCTAACCGGGTTTCGGGTTTCACACGAGGGGTATCTATCCTACTTGCTACGCTGAGCACATTTATTTTGTCTTCGTTTTCAACACTATGGAACTCGAATTTGACTTAGTCCATTCAAGCCCACATGATTCCAACACCAAATGCGGTGCCAAATCATTTACCATGTACACACTCTCATGTAATGTGGTGTTCACCTTTTACGATACCATGCCACTACACTCGAACCCATGACCAGTAATGTGAAACCTCTACATGGACATTCTACATAGTACACTATGTGTGTGCTATGAATACTCATGTCTAATGCACACAACATTCATATATTTAACATACATGGAGTCATGTTAATATTCCACATATTCAAATCGGTACATCACATAAGCATGCACTAAGCAGTTAGTTCGAGAAAATTCTGCATGTTAATATTGCAATTACACGCATCATTATTCATCAGTTATCAGTTCAATGAAAATTCTGCATATTAACATTCACAATTCTAAATTAATATTCACAATTACGCATGTTATTCATGGTCATCAGTTCAAGGAAAAATTCTGCATGTTAATCATGCATGAAAGCCCATAAAGTATGTTTTCATTCATAAAATACCAAACTAAGTTTTTCTTGAGTATAAAACCTAGAACATTACATATTAGTCATGCATACAAGATCTTACAAGCGGGTTTCTTTGATCTAAAAACCTAAAACGATACGCATGTTAGTCTGTATGAAAGCCCACCAAATTCATCATGTTTCATGCATACAATAATACACAAAGCGAGGTTTTCTTCGGTGTAAAAACCTAGGAACATTACGCATGTTGATCATGCATACAAGGATACATCCAAACTGAGTTTCTTTTATCCTAATAACCCAAAACGTGCATCTTGATCATGCATGAAAGCCCGGAAAAATTCTCATGTTTCATGCATACAATACTACACCAGATTGAGGTTTCTTGATCTAAAAGCGAAACGTGCGTATTGGTCATGCATGAAGGATACACAAAGCGAGGTTTTCTTTGATCTAAACACCCAACTTATTCTATGACTAGAAAATTCTGTGTGTTTTTCATTCATACAATACTACACAGTTGAGTTTCTTCAGTCTAAAAACCTATTAATTACATGTTGGTCTGTACATGAAAGGATACACAAAATGAGTTTTAACAGTCTAAACACGAAAACATTACTGCATGAAGCGAGAATTTCACATGTTTTCATTCATAAAATAATATACCAGTTAGGTTTCTTCGTTCTAAAACTAGAACATTCTGCATGTTTGGTCATGCATGAAAGGATACACAAAACTGAGTTTTCTTTGATCTAAACACCAAGCATTCTGCATGGAAGCCCAGAAATTTCTATGCTCAGTGCAAATAATACACAGTTGAGTTTCTTGGTCTAAAGCTGGGCATTCTGCATGTTAGTCATGCTAGAGCCATAAACTAGGTTTCTTTGATCTAAAACCCCGAAACATTCTGCATATTGATCATGCATGAAAGCCCATAAAATTCTGCATGTTTTCATGCATCACAATGATACACCAAACTGAGTTTTCTTTAGTCTAAAAACCCGAGGAAAAAAAACAGCATGTACAACATCCCACAATTTCAATCTTCAAACCCCGAGAAAATTCATAAGTACAACATCAAAAAATTCAGTCTTAAAGCCCAGAAAATTCAGCACATGGACAACATCACAAAATTCAGTCTTAAAACTCGAAAATTCGGTATGGACAACATCCACCAATTCCGACATGTTTTTCATTCAAACAATCACATAGAAAACTCAACCATATGCCATTTCCCATGGCCCCAAAGCAAAAATAACCAAAGGAAAGATCTCACCTCTTGAAGTGTGTAGGATCAGTTCTTGATCCACCCAAATCTGAAACAATGGAGGAAAAAAAACTTCATCTCCCTTTCTCTATTCTCTTTCTTACTTCTTGTTTTCTTTTCTTCCCTTTCTTCCTTTTCTTTCTTTCTTTCTCTCTTTTCTTTCTTCTCTTCTTCTCTGGTGTTGCCATCTCTCCTCAAACTACCAAGTTGGTTTGACCTAAGAACCCACCTAACATCCATTTGTTTGACACTTGGTCAGCTCGAGACAAGTGTTCTCCATGCCCGCAACTTCAACCACTTTCATGCTCATGCATGAGGGTAACGACATTGGCTCCCACAACTCATGCAATCTGGGGCATGACACTTGTATCCATGTGCCAAGTGTCTCCCATGCAAGTGCCACATGGCACCCCATGATTGGCCCGTCCGTCTTGAAATACGTGCAAAACAAGCCCAGGTCTCGGAATTCGACGCAGTTCGTTTGGTTCAACTAGATTTCGCGAGATGATTCTAACAGGCGTGATCCGTTTCGTCATCCGAGGTCTAGAAAGATCTAGGGTTTTTGTAAATATAGTTAAGGGTAAATTATCAGATAGCTCATTTCAAAAAAAATTTTTTTTTTTTTTTTTTAAAGTTTCCTGACCCGGCCCAACCTATTCGAGACCATGGGTCAAAAGCTTGAGCAAAAATTAAAAAATAATAATAGTGTAAATTTACAAATTTTATGTTTGTAAAATAAATTTTCTTTAAATACTTATAGTTTATTATTAAGAGATTAATATAAAATAAGTACATTTTATTTTAAATTATTTTTATACCCTTATTATTTTATTTATTAAAAATAATTATTTAATAACTATTCTTTTATATAAACAACTATTTTCTATTTTCATAAAAGAAAATAATATTTTTAACAATCGAGGAAAATAGTCGGTTAAAAAAAAATTTATATAGTCATTAAATTTTTTTTAAAATAAATAACAATCCAAAATGGACCCAGCGGGGTACAGTCAGGGTTCTATTCGAACACCATAAAATATGGGCTAAAAATTAGATTAGGAATTACATATTCTCTTAATGTGACGTGATGTGCATGTCTAAATTCAAATCCACAAAGCTTCCGAGGCTTTAAAAGAGTTGGTGGATTTAACAAGATGAGTTAAAGACTTTTGTTCAAACTATTACCTCTGACACTTGTTGGAATGAACCTTGTCTTAATTTGCAACAGGCGGCTCTACAGAAATTCTCTTATTGGGCCTGTTCCATCAAACCTTAACAACCTAACAAACGTCAATGAATTGTGGGTGCTTGTTCTTATAGTTGTTTTTTGTTTTTGTTTTGTTTTGTTTGTATAGTCAAAAAAAAAAAATGTTTTGTTTTGTTTTTGTGCCTGCTTATATTGGTATTTAAGCAAGATTTGCTCATGATCTTCTTCTTCTGATGTTATGTTCTCTTCAGGAATTTATCTGATCAACTTCTTTGGGACAGTACCAAACTTAACAGGAATGGACCACCTTAGTTATGTGTAAGTTGTTATCTAGTGTAGGAGTTCTTCTATATATCTTGGGATGGTAATAGGGTCGGATTTGGGTACGATTTAGATTCCCTATCCCCGTGTCTCCATTTATTATTTCTATCGTCATTCTCATCGGATTTAGATTTTTTTAATCCACTGAAGGATCGGGTACCACTATCCTAACCAAATACCTTATTAAAATTTATGAAATAAATTTGCTTTGAAAATATATATATATATATATATATGTATATATATATATATATATTAAAGTCGGAGTACCACTACCCTACCCAAATACCTTATTCAAATTTATTAAATAAAATGCTTTAGAAAATCTCTCTCTCTCTCTCCCTCTCTCTCTATATGCATTTAGAAAATCTCATCTCCATTTATTATTTATATCCCTATTTCTATTCTCATCATCATCAGATTTAGATTTTTCATACCTATCTTCATATCCATCGGAGGATTAGAATTTACCGTACCTACCCAAATATCCTATTCCAATTTGTAGAAATGAATCGTTTTAGAAAATCTTACGTGGGTAGGATACCTCAGACTTGAATCCCTATTCAAGATAAAATTTGAACCAAATTACTGAATATTTAATTGGGTTTAAAATGTTCTTTCATATCTTTAAGGCTTTTAATATATAATATATAGAGTATCGAAGAAAAAAAATGTATATGGGAGTTTACAAAAAGAAACCCCAGGCGAAAAGGAGAGAGAAGAGCTAGAAAACCTAGAGCTGAGCCTCATCCAGAATCAGAAAATCTTGAACCTATTACTGAATATTTAATTGGGTCTAAAATGTTCCTCCATACCCTCCTCAATTCAAGTCAAGTATCAGATTCTTTATCGGGTTCGGATAAGTACTTGATCCATAGTTCTATCTAATCTTATCTTCTAACAAGTTGGTATTTTTGAGGAACTGACAAATTGTAATAACCTTCCAGCGACTTAAGTAACAACTCCTTTGAAGCATCTGAAGCTCCAGCTTGGTTTTCAACCTTAACAACTCTCACCACCCTGTAAATTGCTCCCCCTAACATTAGTCATTACAACATCAAAATATGAATTTTTTTTTTTACAGATCTTCTGAGATGAGATGGGAATTTCAATTGTGATGTTTCCAGTATTCTAGAACAGGGATCGCTATATGGGAGTGTTCCTGAGAAGTTTGACTTTCAAAACATAGAAACAGTGTAAGTTAACATTCCTTAACATTCGTACCAAGATTTGACTAGAGTTGGGAATATGGGCGGCTCACTATGGCGCAATTTTAGGAGAATTCAGGCTTGATTTTACGGCACAGATAGAATTAGATGCGAATAGGCCACTAGCTGTCGGGGTTATTTGAAGGCCGACCTACTTGGCGAATTGTTTTTATATTTTTAAATTATTAACTTCAAATATAAATTTAATTTAAAACATAAAATATGCTAAAAAATCAAATAATATTTTTAAATGATTTAGATCTAATATTATTTTATATAAGATTTATATGTTAAAACTATTTTTACTATTTTTTTTTAAAGTGTCTTACACACATTCTTATAAACCCGTTTTTATTGCTATTTGTGAAAATTATTATAAAAATAAATTTCATTAAAATTCTTTAAAAGCGTATATAATTTTTTAATAATTACACATGTTTTTTGTTAATATGTTTTTAAAGTAGTTATTTTCTAGTTATAATATATGTTTCTTTTTATTATTGAAAATATAAAAAATAATATTTAAATAAGTGATTTAATTATTTTAATAAAATAAAATTATACTCATTATGAAATTAATTCATTCAACGTGAAACTAAAGGACAATTCATTCGTGATACATTCGGCATGAGCGTGACGGCGCCAGGCGGTTCTTTGCGGCTTGTTGATCTTTAAAACGACTAAAATTTCATCGATAGCAATTAGAGTTACGGATATACAAATTCATTAGTGTGAGCATCTCGATTTTAGCCTTTAACTTTTATTTTATTTTTAATTTTTTTATCAGTAAACAAAACGGCATGTAATAGCAGCAAAAAAGAGCAACCAAAAGTATATGAGGTATAGCAGGTAGTTAAAGGGAGCCAAAACGACTTAACTACCCCATCTATGTTAAAATCTAGCAGACCTATCGATATCCCCACTATACTCAAAGACCATATTATCAAGAGTCAATCCTATTCCTTTCTTTCAACCTATCAGAAATTGATGAAATTGATGAGCTAGAGAATACTTATATGTAGATGAGAGTTTTGAAATAATAAAAATGTGCTCCAATCTCCTCAGTTACATTATATACGGCAATCCAGTGACGCCGTATCTTCTGGCAATGATCCCTCCTTCCTAACGCCTTCTGGCTTCTTGATGCAGGACAAGTCGTTATCAAAGGAATACTATTTATGTGAATCGGCATACATAAAAATATGAAATTTTCCAAAATTTTATTTCATTGAAAAACCTCTCCACATCTTCTCGAGCTTTTTATGCTTTTACCCTCGACTCTTCGAAGGGCTGGCGAACATAGAAAAGAAAAACCCATCTCATACCAATAATCGCTAAAGAATTTCCAGCATCTGGCCGTGATAGTGCGTAAGAAGATGTAACATGGTTTGCTCTTACGTGCTCACGAAGATAGCATTTGCCCATTCAAGGATCTTTCCCAGCAACCCCTTGAGGAGTTCCAGTCTATTTAACACTTTCCGCCAGGATGCCTCCCCCGAGCAAAAAATTTTGACATCTCATGCCATTCAACATAATCATCGCCATCCCTTACTCCCGTCCTTGTTATTTAGTTCATGTAATAATAATGTCTTTTATCTCTCTTCACTTATGTAATTCTATGTATGGCGCGAGAATTTGGTGGGAAACCACATTGTGTAATACTAGTCTCTCCCGAACAACTTCTTGTGAATCCGGATGAAACCCGAAAACATATGCTGCCAACTGGTTGGTGTGGGGTGAGGAATTGTGTTCCCAGACGAGGATTGAATCCTCGAGTTGTGAGTGTGCTTATGCATATGAAGGACATGTATTGGGGTCCATCCCAGGAATTGTTTGACTCGAACATCTTCCAATCGCTATAATCGGGCCTTTGGAATAGTGAATCTCCTCACGGTTCGAGTTTTCGAAGACCTTCTTCAATATCAATGACTACCTTAGGATACAGGTGGCCCTCTTTTCCTCCCACGGGGAAAATATTTTGCAGTCAGGAGGTTGCCGGGATCGGACCTTTATGAGTAATCAAACATACAAGCCTCCTCATCAATTTGGTCTACTATTTCATTGCATCTCCATACCACTTCAAGGTAATTAGGATTTACTTCATTCTTGGTTACTATCGGGAAGCCAGTTACGGCCATACCCAATTTAAGAAGAGTTTCATTCCATGTGCATATAAAAACCTTGGTGGTGGTCCTAGATTGTCAAAAGTGCCGGCACGAACATCTTGACAATGGGCGTAGATTTATAAATTGGATGAGATATAGATAACATGAAGGATTTTGATACTAGATGAGAAGTATTGATTCTTTTCTGGTCCCTTTAAGATGATGTGGTATAGGGGTAGTGATGGCAATGACTCGGATTTGAGTAGGATTTTAGATTCTCGATCCCCCATTTCCATTTATTATTTATATCCCCATCCCCACATCCATGAGAGGATCGGGTTATCATGCCCTACCCAAATACTCTATTCCAATTTGTGAAGTGAATTGTTATAGAAAATCATAAATATTAAAAATAATTTATCAGTATAATATTAATAAGAATTATTGTGATGTGATTTCTGAATGATTAATCTTCACATCCCCTTAAATTTACCTTCAGGCTTTTAATATAAATAAATATATATTATATATTTAATAGAGTATTCTGTCGAGGACATGTAGGATATACTCGGACCAGTCTATCATCACGAATCCGAAATCTCGAACCAGGTGCAAAAGTATATTTAATTGGAGTGCAAAATGTTCAGCACTATACTCTCCTCCATTCAGGTGAGGTATTGGGGTTCAAGGTCATATGCCATTGATGAAAATGGACCTACATTTGTTGACAACACCATGCTGATTACCATTTCATATTTTGTAATAAGGTACTACACTCTAGTGGATTGTATACCTCGGTGGTGGAGGCGGCGGGGCTATAAGCGTAAGGATGCATGAAGTAGTTATGGTAGTAGATGGCTTCTACCATAACATATTGCAGCAGATCAGCTGGCTTCCGGTTTGTAAAGCGTTCAAAGTTTAAAAAGACGAGACATTTAGGGAGATGAGGGGTCCTAGTTTTGAGTCTTAGTGGAGACATTTTATTGTATTGTAACACTTCTATCGTAATATACCACTCAATCTATTACCATAACAGAAGGTGTTTTGATATTTTCTTAACATCTTTGATTTTTAAATCAAACCACGCTTATTTTGGAGGCATGTATTATTGTATTTTGCTTTGAGATTTGTGTGTGTGTATATATATTTTAAATACCAATATTATAAGTTTTGAAAAAACATGTCCAAACTAATGTGTTTTAAATTTAAACACAGGTTGATGAAGCTACGTTTTTTAATTTTTAAAGTTAAAAGCGCAGTTATTATTTCTGGAGTTTTAAATTTAAATTAAAACCATATAGTTATCATCGATTTTAAGCGATTAGTTTAGTTTGGCGTCATTTTGCGTGTTGATCATATATTTTGGAACAAAGTTCTTTGTTTTAACTTTGATGACATGTATAAATATTTTTATATGGACGTCGAGAAACCTAAATATTATTGATTCAAACCCATAATATATCGATAAATCCAATATCCAAACTAATAATATAATAAATCGATATAAAATTTATAAATTTGATAATATAATAATTAGAATATTTATAACTCATATTTTTCAACATACCAGATTACCAATATATTCAATTCATAAAATCCGTTTTATTTGTCCTGTACGGGGCCACAGGAATAAAGGAGTTGTAAAAGCCGTCCGAAAGAGGAAAGAGGAAAGAGGAAAATGGAATCTGTTTGATGAATCCGGCTTTGTCACATTTAAGTGGTGGGTCCCACTTTTTTTGTTTTATTTTCTAAGTTAGTTTATTATTAATTCGAGGCAGCTGCAGGCGGACGGACAAACTCCTTATTAAATTAAATGAGAGGAATTGAGTTTGTGACAGGTCATGTTTGTGTTATTTTTATTGGATTTAATGGGTTTATTATTTATTTATTTCTTTTGAAATAATTTAATGGGTTTATTATTAGTTTGTTTTTATGCCTAAGGACATTTTTTTGGTAGTACCCTTTGGCTTCTTTTTTTTTTTTTTTAAAAAATTTTTAAATAATAAAATTGTTTAGGTCATTATTATTATTATTGTTCCATTTATTACCCGTGAACGTAGAATTGCATGCTTCAAGTTTTTTTTTGAAATTTTCTTCGTGAAGATAAAGGTTTTGTTTCCGATCCAGAAAGTATTAAGAAAAGAAAAAAAAAATGATGAAAAAAATTATTTTTTTATATTTGATTCCACAGTAAAAAAAATGTATATATATATATATATATATATATATATATATATATATATATATATATATATATATATATATATATATATATATATATATATATATATATATTTATATTTTAATCTTTTATATAATAAAGAATAAATAAAATGAATTTGAATAAAACATATATAATTAATTTATTAAGTTTAAACTTATTTTATATATATTTTTAAATTCTTTTTATTCAATTTTCTTTGCTATTTATTTGAATATTTTCGGGTTTGAAAAATGACGAAGTAATGTTTCATATATATATAGAAAAATCAAAATATAATCGAGAATTATTCAAAATCTTATATATTTTATATTTCTTTTTGTTTTATATAATAAAAGAACAAATAAAATGAATTTGAATGAAACATATAGAATTGATTTATTAAGTTTAAACATTTATATTTTTTTTTTCAAATTCTTTTTCCTTCAATTTTCCTTACTATTTTATTTCTTGCTCTTATTTTCCGGGTTTAAAAGGCAGCCAAAGTAATGTTTCCTTATATATATATATATATATATATATATATATATATATATATATATATATATATATATATATATATAGAAAATATATAGAAAAAAATCAAATATAATGTTATTCAAAATCTTATATATTTTATATTTTTTTAGTTTTTATATAATAAAGAGAACAAATAAAATGAATTTGAATAAAACATATAGAATTAATTTATTAAGTTTAAACTTATTTTATATTTTCTTTCAAATTCTTTTTCCTTCAATTTTCCTTACTATTTTATTTCTTTAATATTTTCCGGGTTTAAAGGCAACCAAAGTAATATTTCATATATATATATATATATATTTATATATATATATATATATATATATATAGAAAATATATAGAAAAAAAATCAAATATAATTAAAATTATTCAAAATCTTATATATTTTTATATTTTTTAGTTTTTATATAATAAAAAGAACAAATAAAATGAATTTGAATAAAACATATAGAATTAGTTTATTAAGTTTAAACTTATTTTATTTTATTTTTTCAAATTCTTTTTCCTTCAATTTTCCTTACTATTTTATTTCTTTAATATTTTCTAAGTTTGAAGGTAGCCAAGAAATGTTTCATATATATATGAAAAAAATCAAATATAATCAAAATTATTAAAATCTTATATATTTTTATATTTTTTAGTTTTTATATAATAAAAAGAACAAATAAAATGAATTTGAATAAAACGTATAGAATTAATTTATTAAGTTTAAACTTATTTTATATTTTTTCAAATTCTTTTCGCACTATTTTATTTAACAATATTTTAGGAGTTTGAAAGCGACCAAAGAACAAATATATATATATATATATATATATATATATATATATATATATATAGAGAGAGAGAGAGAGAGAGAGAGAAGGCAAAAGAATAAGTCAGAAAATATCATTTTAGATTAAGGTTCTAAGTAAAGTAAACGACTTTTTATAAATATTAAAAATCTTAAATATGGGTGTCATTTGTGCAAATTAAAATTTTTTTTTATACGAATAGGAGAATTTATATATAAATTAGAGAAATTATTATTTATTTTTATGAATTTGACTTCTTATATTTACATATATTTTCCAAGGTTATAAATTAAGGTTTTGAGTAGTGATTTTTAAACACAACTTCTCATATATTTTTTAAACACAATCAGAATAAGTTATTGGTGTACTTTGGGACATTTAATTATTATTATTTTTATATTTTATAAAAAATGATGTCCATATCATGTTCTTTCATCTTTCTCTTTGTTTTTATAATATTAATGATTGTGATAAATAAATAAACAAATGATTTTGCAAATGAGATATTTTAATCGAAGCTTGATGACGTTTAATATCTGCGAGGTGATTACCCCAAACGATAAGTCGGTATGTAGGTGAGGTGATTGAGATATTCCTTAGTTTAAGTAATCAATAGTTCTTCTTAGATATACTAAGGTGATTCCAGGATCTTGTTGGTGGTAGCCATGGCAGCTCTCAGTTCTTCTTCTTCTTCCTGGTACTGTTGTTCTCTGCTGGAACGCAGGGGATCTTGGGTTTTACAGCAGATGATGGTAAAGTATTTGACTGCTGGAACTTTTTATTTATTTTTTTTTTTTTTGCAGATTTTTTTCATTTCTGATTCCCTGATTTGGTGGTTTTGTATCCTAACAACATGATCTGGGTCTTGAGAATTTTCTATGATATAAGATGATTGTGTAATTGTTTTCTTTTACAGAGGTTCATGAAATTACTAGCCATTTTCTTGTAATTAATGTTTCCCTTTCCTTGTTTAAGGTCCAAATTAAGCCTTTGGTTGGTGTCATCTTTGACTTAGAAAAATGAAACATGAACACCTTTAATTCTATGTTTGGAACCCGGGAATTGCTGGGAAAAGGAAAAAAACAGCGAAGAAAATCATTTTCTCATGTTTGGTTTCATTGTTGAAAATATGAAAGAAAATCAAATATAATCAACATTCTTCAAAATTTTATATATTTTAAGATTTTCTGGATTCTTCTATAATATAAGAAACAAATAAGATCGATTTGAATAAAACATATAGAATTAATTTATTAATTTAAGCACTGTTTTTATTTTTCTCTCTATTTTCCTCAAGATTTATTAGGTCAGAAGGAGCATAAGGCAGTACTTTTCATTATGGTATTGAATGGACTAATCTTATTCCCTAGGTAGAATTGTTTGTTCACAGGTTTGCTACTGCAATTCTACATGTTGTACCTTTATTATTGTCTTTTCTATTTCCATTTCCGGCACTAAGACTCCTTTCGGAACCCAAAAAATATTAAAAAAAATGATTTTCTCATATTTGATTCCACGATGAAAAATATAAAAAAAAAATCAAATTTCTTAATCTTTATATTATAAAGAGAAACAAATAAAATAATTTTTAATAAAACATATATATATATATATATATATATATATATATATATATATATCTTTCCTATATATATATATATATATATATATATATATATATATATATATATAATTAATTAGTTAATTAATTAATTTTAAACCCATTTTATTAATTTTACTTTTCGGGTTTCAAACGGAGTCTAAAAGTAGGAACTGTATTATGTAATTGTTTGTTATACTCATATTATACCTATGGCTTGGGAGAATTCCAATTTTAAGTGAATTCTCCAGATATGTTCATGTTAATTTTTTATTTATTTTTTTATCGAAAATGTTTTACTGATAAATGATCTTTACTTGAGAAAGTAATTTTTAAGTGAATCATTCTGATTAGAATTATAGCATATGAGAGGTTCTATATACACCCCTTAAATATCTCTTCATACCCAATTTGTAAGTAAGCCCACTGAAATATCTGCTGCCTTTGTTTAATCTTTCTTTCTGTGATACCACTCGCACACCCATATAGTTAAATTTTATAAGTATTAAAATAATTTACATAATATAGTTAAATTTTATAATTAATAAAATAATTTATATAATATACTTAAATTTTATAATTTATATATAATATACTTAAATTTTATAATTTTATATAATATACTTAAAATTTATAATTTATATAATATACTTAAACTAATTTTAGAAAATTAAAAAATTTGGAAAAATTAAAAATGGTCCCGGATTTGTAAATCCAGAATGTTTAGTTATATCAGGATATTAAAATCCGGAGAAATTTACTACATGATTCGGAAATTTAAATCGGGGAAAGTTTCTTTCACAAAGAAAATCTTAATCCAGAAATGTTCGAATAATCGGATTTGAGAAATCTAGGAGTAATTTTTACATTAATTTTTATTTAATTTAAATTAAATATAAACAAAGAGCAAATCTTATGAAAATTAAAATTATCATTAAAGTGATTAATTTTAAAAATGGGGTGCTTGTGAGAGAGATGAAGAAGAGAAGAAAGAAATAGAAAAATAGTTTAAGAGGGTAAATTTACATGTTTTCCTCATAGGCATTTTTAATAGGGTGTATAGAAATAAATGGGATGTAAATAGGACTCATGCTATTCTTGAGATAATAGACAATCTTTTCCTTTTTTTTTTGACAACTAAATAGTACTTGAGTTATAATGCCAATGCTCATTCCCCTTGAACCCCTCCATCTAAAATAATGGGGATGGTGCAGATAGGGCACTGCAGTCTTTGAAGGACCAATGGAAAAATACGCCACCAAGTTGGGAAAAGTCGGATCCGTGCGGCACACCATGGGATGGAATCACATGTAACAACTCGAGGGTGACTGCTATGTGAGAATTCCTCCATAACTGAATTGGTTTTCTCTTCATTGTTACTCTTTTTTATTCCATTTTTCTTCCTGATGTGTTTTCAGGGGATTATCCACCATGGGCCTCCAAGGTAAGCTAGAGGCTGATATCGGGGAGCTTACTGAGTTGAGATCCTTGTGAGTTTTCTTTATCCTTAGTAGGAAGTATATACACTAAAGTTTTGCATCACCTGGGTTGTTGGAAGTCCGCGTGGCGGACAACGGTTCGATTAAAAGTGAATATATATATATATATATATATATATATATGGAGGAACCTAACCTTCCTCATGCTATAAGGGCCTTTTGAACGATGGCCAGATTGGAAGGGGTTATAAAATATTAACATGGTATGGAATTGGATCATGGTGGGAGGGCCCACATTTATCATCCTCTAAAGCAGGCGGGAAAAAGAAAAAAGAAAAATCGAGCCTACATGTGAGGGAGTGTTGGAAGGTTTTGCATTGGGTTTGAATCACGATGCAATTGAGTGAAATAATCTGAAGGAATCAATCTTTCTCACCTTTCTGAACCTTTAGTAGGGTGAAAGAAGATCTAAAATATTAATATGTTATCACGAGTCGGTCGAATTATGGATCACGGTGGAGAAACTCCGCATTTATCATCATTGGAACGACTCGAAAAAGAAAAAAAAATTCGAGGCGCCGTATGAGAAGTGTTGGAAGTCTGCATCGGCTAGACAGTCCAGTTGAAGTGAATATATATGGAGGAACCAACCTTCCTCTTGCTATAAGGGCATTTACATTTAGTGAGGTGAAACGAGTTCCTAAAATACTTGATGAAATTTAATTCATCGGGGACTTGTCATTCAATGCAGGGGCTCATCGAGTTCGCTCACTCCAACCTAGGGAACTTAGAAAAGCTAAACATCCTGTAAGTTCCATTAAACTATCTAATTTCCTCAATTTGCATCTATATACGAAACATGTGCATTTTTATGGCGAACTAAGTTAGGCCCTTATTTCAAATTTTGAAACAAGAGACTTAAAAACCTAGCGGATCTTTGAAAGAATGAAAATTAAATTAATAAGAAGTACATCATGTGAGTACTACATTAGTGAACCTTGGGTACAACTCATGAACCGAGGTTCACTAATGCAATGTTGCACATGATGGGCAGCTTTATCCAATTTAGTTTAGTTCTTTATCAAATTTGTAATGAGAAGATCCGGACTTGATTTGTTTCAAATTACAAAATAAATTGAAATAATGAACCAACTTGGATTCTCCTTTTCTTCTTTATAAAGAATTTTTGTATATTTTTTCTTTCTTTCCTCTCTCGGAGATCCTTGCATTTGTGCTTCCGCTGGTGAAATTCTTTGATGAATTGGGGAAACCTTTCGAGTGACCTTCTTGTAAGGCCTTTATAACATGTCATATCTTCTTCCTCAACAATGACTATAACTTCAATCTTGTTCTTCCTCTCGAGGGCTCACGAATTCAAACAATCTCAGTCAGATCCCTCCTTTAGCTAGGCAAACTCTCCAATCTCTACTGGCTCGATCCGGCTGACAATAAGTTGTCGGGATCTTTTCCGATTTCAACATCAACCAGCCCGGGGTTGGACAGCTTCTAAAGCAAAACACTTGTAAATGCGATCTTAGGATCGGGATTCATATTTGGGGGTATCGACATTATAATAAACTAATAATATATATAGATATATATATATATATCTTATATATATAACCCACAGAGTGTCACTACAAATAAAAAGAGACGAATGACTAAATATAGGCAGATACTTGATGTTTCTTAATGGCATACATTGAGCAGTACTAGTAATGCCTTCTATGTAAGACATGAAGTAGTTTTATCCTAAGAACTTCTAATTGAGATGATATGAATACGCTAGGTTACTAAAAACCATGGATTTTGCATTCGAATTCTCAAATTCATAGCTTTATATTACATATTTTTAAGCGGCTGAAAAAAGAAACATAAAGTTTTTTTTTGGATGATAAGGCTATCAATTGACACCCCATAACTACACGTAAATCTGTCTATGAGTATCATTAGGTTTCCTCACCTAATATGCTTTAGGAATCAACTTTCTTAATGTACTATGTATGTTATTACACTATATTTAAAAATTAGCGTTTATTATTTGGCTTTTCGACTTTTTATTTTATTTTTTTCATGACTTGTCTTGAATTAGAAAAACCAAAATATTTGGCTTTTACAGGTTTTTCTCGATAAGCTGTTGAATGGTCTTTTCTATTAAGAAAAAAACTAGATATTATAATATAAGAAAATCATATTTTTTATGATCTAATTGATACTCTCATGATCCGTTTAATGCCAATTAAATAAAAGCATATATATTTAAAAAATTAAAAAAAAAATATTGTTTTATTTAATTTGGCATCTAATTTGGCAGCCATTTCAACAGAATCGACTAGGGCTCCATTCCTCGGAACCTTTTTAGCTACAGCATGGAGGCCCAATACATGTGTAAGTTGATACCTAGCGATTGGTTTAATGTCTTCTTTATGAGTTTTGGATATATTTAGTTTTTTTGAAAAAAAAAATTTATTAAAATAATTTGAAAATGAAAATAATGCTCAAATTAATGCATGAACAATATCTGGGTAGATAAATTCTGACATTAACTTAAAAAAATTTAATGTCATAGTTAATGATTATGATAATGTGTGTTCAAAATATTAGTTTGAACTGTTATTTGGTACAAAATATTACCAGATTTTTTGAAAAAACTAAACCAAGTCCAAAAACTCCTTCATCTCTCTTCACACTGGTGAAGCTTTGCTTTCATTTGATGATGACGAGACTGTTGATGGGAATAAATTATGCACGGGGCCATATTCCGGACACACACTATAGGACTTGTTCAGACTCTTGAGGTTTTGTGAGTGAACTTCTCATTAGCCCTCTTTGCTTTTTTTAAGTCCTTTTTTTAGATTTGAAGCGTGATATTCATGTTAATCCGAATCTTACAGGCTCGAGTTTAGGAGAGTCGTCGTTTAACATAGTATCAAAGCAGCTTGACATGAGATTTTTGGATTGAACACTCTTCTTGTAAGTTTAACGAGAAAGTCCATAATGGACAACGACTCGACTCTCTCACGTGCACGGGTGTGGGGCCGCATACATCGTGCGGGAAGGGGTGTGAAACCCATGATCTTCATGTTAAATCCAAATCCTAAAAGCTCGAGGTTTTAGGAGAGTTGGTGGAAGTGTTTAATAGTATCGGGCTAGATTTGGTATGAGGTTTTTAGTTGAGCAATATAAGCGCAAATTTGATCCGTAATGGACTCTACTGGAGACTCTCTGCATGCGTGGGCATTGGGGCTGGCGTATGAAGGAGAGTGTGAGTAGCAGGTTGGGAAGCGGATCGGTCGGACCAGTGTTACTTTAACTGGGTCTCTTTTGATTAACGATGACCTTATTCGGGCCATGGGTCTAAAGCAGACAAAATTAAAAATAATAATAGTGTAACAAATTTTAATTTTTTGTAAAATAAATTTTCTTTGAAATATATAGTTTATTATTAAAGAGATTAATATAAAATAAATTATTTTATTTTTATTTTTATATATTTATTTATTTTTAAATTATTTTTCATACCTTATTATTTTTATTTTATTAAAAATAATTATTTAATATATTCTTTTTCTATAAACAACTATTTTCTAATTTTCATAAAGAAAAGCTAATATTTAACAATGGAAAAATATTTAGTTTTTTAAAAAACTATTAGAAAATATTATATATAGTCATTAAAATTTTTAAAATAAGCAATAGAGCAAAATGGCCAAATGAAATTTGGCACTGGGTTCTATTCGGACCACCATAAAATGTGGACTAAAGTGGGCCGGGCCTATATTACTACTTCACAATTATTGAAGTCACTTGATATTCATATTGAAATTCAAATCTAAAAACTGAGATTTAAAAGAGTTGATGCGTTTATAAATATGGTTCCGACTTTTTTGTTTCAAACTTTACCTCTAACGTTTGTTGGAATGAACATATGCTTAATTTTGCAACGGGGGCGAAACAAATGAAATTCTCTTCTTTGGGCTGTTCCATCAAACCTCAACAACCTAACAAACGTCAATGAATTGTAAGGTGTTTTTATAGTTGTTTTTGTTTTTGTTTTGTTGTTTTTGTTTTGTATATCAAAAAAAAAAAAAAAATGTTTTTATTTTGTTTTTGTATGCGCTAATGTGGTATTTAAATAAGATTTCCTCATCATCTTGGGACGTGCCGGACTTAACGAGAATGGACCACCTTAGTTATGTGTAGAAGTTGTTATCTGTTATAGGGTTGTTCTATATATCTTGGGATAGTATTATGAGATTGGATTTGGAGTGGAGTTAGATTCTATCCCGAGTCTCCATTCATATTTCTGTCAGTCATTCTCTATTAAAGTTTAGATTTTTAATCCCCATTGAAGGATCGGGTACCACTACTTTACGAATACCTTATTCAAATTTATGAAATAAATTGCTTTAGAAAATCTATATATATATATATATATATATATATATATATATATATATATATATATTAGAGATCGAGGTACCACTACCCTACCCAAATACCTTATTCAAATTTATTAAATAAATGCTTTAGAAAATCTCTCTTTCTCTCCATCTCTCTATGCATTTAGAAAATCTGTCTCATTTATTATTTATATCCCTATTTCTATTCTCATCATCATGTCTGATTTAGATTTTCATACCTATCTTCATATCCATGTGGGAGGAGTTGGGTGCAGTACCCTAAATATCCTATTCTAATTTGTGAAATGAATCGTTTTAGAAAATCTTGCCTTAGGTAGGACCCACTCGAGACCCGTCCCTATTCTGAATATGAAAATTTTGAACGATTACACAGATATTTAATTGGGTTTAAAATGTTTTTAATATCTTTAAAGGCTTTTTAATATAATATATATATATATATATTGTTTTGATAGGCAAAAGAAGTATCATTAAAAGAAAAAACGTATACGCTTGAGTTTACAAAAGAGAAACCCAAAGACGAAGGAGAAGAGCAAGAAAACCCCTGAACCAACACATAAAATATATATTATATGTAATTAGGTATTTGGGTTGGGGATGAGTAAGAAATACTCGGGCTTGAGCCTCATCCCGAATCAGAAAATCTTCGAACTTGGAATTGCAGAATATTTAATTGGATCTAAAATGTTCCTTCCGTACCCTCCTCAATTCAAGTCAAGTATCAAATTCTTCATCGAGTTCGGAGGAAATTGTCATCCCTAGTTCTATCTGGTCTAATCTTCTAACAAGTTGGTATTTTTGAGGAACTGACAAATTGTAATAACCTTCCAGCGACTTAAGTAACAACTCCTTTGAAGCATCTGAAGCTCCAGCTTGGTTTTCAACCTTAACAACTCTCACTACCCTGTAAGCTGCTCCCCCTAACATTAGTCATTACAACATCAAAATATGAATTTTTTTCTGAGGATCTTAGTGAGGCAGAATTTCGATTGTGATGTTTCCGGTATTCTAGAGCGAGGGATCGCTGTAGTGTTCGGAGAAAGTTTTGACTTTCCAAACAGAACAAGTGTAAGTTCTTATTCCTTTTTATTCCAATACCAAAGATTTGACTAGAGTTGGGAATATGGGCCAGCTCACTATGGCCCGCAATTTTAGGAGGGCTAGGCTTCAGTTTTTACGGCCTGAATAGAATTAGGTCCGAATAGGCCACTAGCACATCGGGGAGTTAGGTTTCAGGCGACCTACTTGGCTTGATTGTTTTTATATATTTTCATTAGTAACTTCAAATTATAGAATTTAATTTTAAAACATAAAAAATAGGCTGAAAATCAAATAAAATTTTGTTTTTGCATAAAATCAAATAATATTTTTAAATGATTTAGATCCCTAATTATAATGATATTTTATATAAGATTTATATGTCAAAACTATTTTTACTATTTTTTTTTAAGTGTCTTATACATTCTTATAAGCTTAGTTTTTGTTGCTATTTTGTGAAGAATTATTATAGTAAATTTCATTAAAATTCATTTTGAAATTGTTATATAATTTTTAATAATTACATGTTTTTGTTAATATGTTTTTAAAGTAGTTAATTTTCTAGTTATAAAAATATATGTTTCTTTTATTATTGAAAATACATAAAAATAATATTTAAAATAAGTGATTTCAATTATTTTAATAAATAAAATTATACTAAATATGAAAATTAATTCATTTCCAACATGCGAGGAAACTAAAGGACAATTCATTCAATGATACATTGGCACAGCGCCAGCATAGGCGGTTCAGCGCGACTTGTTGATCTTCAAAACAACCAAATTTCATGATGTGGCCGAGTTACTGGATATACAAATTCATTAGTGTGAGCATCTCACTGATTTTAGCCTTTTAAACTTTTTATTTTTTTTTATTTTTTTTTATCGGGTAAACAAACGGCGTATAATAACTGGCTATATTTAAAAAAGAAATCTAGCAAAGACCTATCCATTATACCCACTATACTAAGAAAGTAGAGTATTATCAAAGTGATCTATTCCTTTAACAAATTGTCTAAAGAGCCAGGTAGTGCATCCTCAAACTTTTATGTTTTTACCCACTCCGGCTCCTTCCCCGAGAAAGAAGGGTCAGCTAATGAAAGAAAAAACCCACTTCCATATCAATCGCCAAAGAATCTCTCCCAAAGCATGCAGGCATTTGATAGTTCATAAAGAGAGATTCTTTATGGTTTTCTCTTCGTGCTCCTGAATGCTTGCATTTTATTCAAGGGTCTTCCTTCGGCAGGTTGATTCAGCGTTAACATTGACATCTCGGCCATAAGTTTAACATAATTGCCATCCTTGTCTTGTTATGTGAACTAAATATGTAATAATGTGTGTTTATCTCTCTTACTTCTGGCCAATTAATGTGTAGTGCGGTACAGTGAAAGCCTTGTGTGTAATACTAGTCTCATAGAACAACTGTATTGTCGAGTCGGACGAAAACACAGTATATGCTCTGACACGGCTAATTGTGAGGAACAAATTGTTCCCAGACGAAGAAGATCCCTCGAGTTGTAGTGTGCTTATGCATATGAAGGGACATTGTACTTCAGGGTCCATCCTTGAAATTATCACGACTCGAACATCTTCCATTCGCTGGGGAGATGTCCGAGCCTTTGGAATGAAGTGAGATCTCACTCCTAGTTCGAGTTTTTCTCGAGAACCCTTCTTGATATCCAGTGACTGCCTTGGATACAATTGGCCCTCTTTCCTCACGGGAAAATATTTTAGCAGTCGAGGTTGCCGGGATCGGATTTGCTATGAGTAATCAACCTCCTGAAGCCTCCTCGTCAATTTGGTCCCTACTGTTCATTTGCATCTCACTACCACTTCAAGGTAATTGGGATTTACTTCATTCTTGGTTACTATTAGAATTGTGATTTACGCCACATGCAAATTTAAGAAGGATTTCATTCCATGTGCATATATAAAGCCAGTGGTGGTCCTAGATTGTCAAGGGCTGCTAGGCTGAACATCTTGACTTAGTGGGCAATAGATTTATAAATTGGAAGAGATGGAGTGCAGGAAAGGATTTTGATACTAGATGAGAAGTGTTGACTCTTTTATGGTCCCTTTAAGATGATGTGGTATAGGGGTAGTGATGGCAATGACTCGGATTTGAGAAGGATTTTAGATTCCCGATCCCCCATCTCCATTTATTATTTATATCCCCATCCCACATCCATGAGGCGGATCGGGTGTCATGCCTACCGAATACTCTATTCCAATTTGTGAAGTGGTGTTATAAAAAATCATGAATATTAAAAATAATTGCTCCAGTATAATATTAATAAATTATTGTGATGTGATTTCATGAGTAGAGTATTACAGTCGGGGACATGTAGGATATGTAGACCCATCCTCATCACCGAATCAGAAAATCTTGAACCAGATTATCCATATATTTAATTAGATGCAAATGTTTCCTTTCTCTCTCCTCCATTGGGATGAGGTATTGGGGTTTAAGGTCATATGCCATTGATGAAAATGGACCTACATTGTTTGACACCAATATCTTGATTACCATTTCATATTTTGTAATAGGCACTCTGTTACAAGGTGGATTGTATGCCTCGTTAGTGGAGCGGCGGGGCTACCAAGCGATATAAAGGATGAGAGCTTAAGTCGTCTTCCAGTGTTGGCGATGCATTGGTTACCGAGTTGCAGTTCACGGATTCGTCTTGGTTCCTCGTGCTCAAAATGTATTATTTTTAATTTAATTCTTCATCCCATCTCGGATGTTTGGTGATTTCGAGTTAGGATAACATGTATAACTTGAGCGATGCTTGTATATTAGAGAAATTGGCGTTGGATAGAAAGATCCATTCTTGTTATGATAAAACCTTTACCCGATGGTGAAGAGATATATATATGGAATGGGCTAATATGATGACCCGCTTTCTCAAAAATGCATGCACAGGCGAGGTGTTGAGCTGTGATGATGATACTCGATTTTCTAGCAATGACATATCTTTGTTCATGTTTAGTATCCCTACAAAAATATTTATACATAAGTGATCAATAAAACAAAATAGGGGATCAATACATGCTCTCCAAAAATAATTATGATTTGGTTTAAAAGTCAAAGTTGCTAAAAAAATCTCAAAACCGCCTCTCTGTTATGGTGGTAAATAAAGCAATTATGGTAGTAGATAAACTACTACCATAACATATTGCATGTAGTCCACACGCCTAACTCAGTTTGTAAAGCGTTCAAAGTTTAAAAAGACGGGACATTTAGGAACGAGGGGTCCTAGTTTTGAGTATTAGTGGAGACATTTTATTGCCTTGTAACACTTCTATAGTAATATACAGCTCAATCTATTACCATAACATAAGGTGTTTGAGATTTTTCACGAACATCTTTGACTTTTAAATCAAACCACACTTATTTTTTAAAGAGGATGTATTGACCCCTTATTTTGTCCGATCCCTCCTTATTTGGGAAAACTCTCCAATCTCTACTGGCTCGATCTGGCTGACAATAAGTTGTCGGGACCTTTTCCGATTTCAACATCAACCAGCCCGGGGTTGGACCAACTTCTAAAAGCAAAACGCCTTAAGAAATGCAGTCTTAGGATCAAAAATTTTTATATTTAGGGTATGACACATTATAATAAGTGATATATATATATATATATATATATATATATATATATATATATATATATATATATATATATATATATATATATATATATATATATATATATATATATATATATATATATGCTCTTCTTTCTCTCTATATATATATATATATTTAAAATTGTCACTACTAATAAAAGAGACTTGAATGACTAAATATGAAATAGGAATACCTCGATGTTTCTTAGTAATATTTGCCCATGTGAGAATGATAGTAATACCTTCTATGTAAAGACATGAAGTAGTTTTGTATCTAAGAACTTAGTTAAGATATGAATACCGCTAGGTTACCTGAACAAAGTCGTTTTTGCATTCGAATTCTCAAATTCATAGCTTTATATTACATATTTTTTAAACGGCGAAAAAAAAGGGCTTATAAAGTTTTTTTAGTTGTTAGACTTATCAATTGACACCATAACTACGTAAATCTTGCTCCTATGTGAGATGTCATTGGGGTTTCCTCACTAATGCTTTGGAGATTAACTTTCTTAATGTGCTGTATGTATGTTATTACGATATTTAGGTCGTTTATTTTTGGCTTTTAGACTTTTTTATTTTTATTTTTCATGACTTGTGCTGAATTAGAAAAAACCAAAATATTTGGCTTTTTAGTTTTTTCTCAATGCTTTTTTAATGGTCTTTTCTATTAAGAGAAAAAACTAGATATTCTAATATAAGAAAATCATATTTTTGTAGTATAATTGAAACTCTTATAATCAGTTTAATCTTGGAATTAAATAAAAGCATATATATTTAAAAAATTTAAAAAAAATATTGTTTTATTTAATTTGGCATCTAATTTGGCAGCCATTTCAACAAGAATCAGCTTTCAGGCTCCATTCCTCGGAACCTTTTCAGCTCTGGCATGGAACTAATAGACGAAGAATCCTCTTCTTAGCTAGCCCTATAATCGTTATCTACGCTCGAAATTGTCGGACAATAGGAATGAAGCCCACAAGATTCAGTCTAGACCGGCTAGGTTTTTCCATATGAATGGAGCAGTGTATAGTGATCTTTCTAGATGGGCCATATCTTAAATGTCTTGCAAAAAAAAAAAAGAAAAACTTTTTCTTTCTGTGAGGGGACAATATGTATTGGTTGAACTCCATGAATGGATATGCGGAAACCATCCAGGTGGCAGAACTCTAGCTCATAGGTCCCATACACAAGGTTATTATTGGCCAACCATGAGGAAGCGATCTGACCATGTCATAAAAGTACAGCGGGTTGCCAACGACAGCTCATCTCAGGGGAGGTAGGCTCGAATCTAACCACCATGTCGGCCCAGGCCCCAGTCGCACCTTAGTGGGGAGTTGATATGGATTGGACCACTTGCCTACTACCCGGCTCGAAAAGCTCTTGTTGATTTTGCCCTTCTTTGCAAAGGATAAGAAATTTGAGAGCCTTCGCCTCCCATCTCGAACAAGGTCCTGATTCGTGTGGAAGAATATTGTCTTCCGGTTTGGAATACCTCAATCGATTATGTGACAATGAGCGTGTTATACGAGAAATTTACCGCCATGGATTGAAAATCCTTAAACTTGTACTTTCGACAGCATTCCCACAAGCGATGTCTAGTTGGAAGCATCTAACAAAAATAAAATATTAAATGATTCTCTTTACACTATTTTATTGGGTTACCTTTTAAAATGTATTCTTAAAAAAATAGTGTTACAATTTAGTAATTACAAAAAATAAAAATGAAAATATCGTAATTCTTCTTATTTCCTTAAATTGAGTTGGTCTTTTTAAAATATGAGTTTACTCTTATATCAAATTTGTTTTTTTCTATTTAAAATTTAAACAAGAAATAAAATATTCGATGTATTCTCTTTACTATTTTGTTAGAGTTACCTTTTAAAATGTATTCTTAAAAAAAAATAGTGTTAAAATTTAGTAATTAAAAATAAAAATGAAAATATCAGAATTTCTTATTTCCTTAAATTGAGTTGGTCTTTTAAAATATGAGTTTACTCTATATCAATTTGTTTTTCTATTTAAAATTTAAACAAGAAATAAAATATTCAATTTAGATTTCTTTACTATTTTAGGTTACCTTTAAAATGTATTCTTAAAAATAGCGTTAAAATTTAGTCATTAAAAATAAAATGAAAATATTGTAATTCTTCTTATTTCCTTAAATTGAGTTGGTCTTTTTAAAATATGAGTTTACTCTTATATCAAAATTAAGCTATTTAAAATTTAGAAGTAAATGGTAACATAATTTGTCAATAAACCTAACCTAATGGTTAAAGGTTGAGTCGGACACACATGAGAATGTAAGGGGTTCGTGGATTATAGTTTCGATGAGAATAAATTTATGAGGAATATATTACTACAGATGTAAAAAGCAGATTAATGAAATGTAAAAATAAAATAAAAAGTACTACCATAATTTAAAATTTTATTTATATTGGCGTATTTAAGAACATAATTGAGTTTTTGGTCTTGACTTTGGCGTGTATATTTATTATTTAAAGGCTACGAATGCTGAATAGCAGATATAATAAATTATTTCGGTAGTTAAAATATCATTGCAATAATAATGTTATTTATTAATGTGCGAAAATCTTTACCATTTATTGCTCTCCAATAAAACCCAAACGACTATTATATTTATGGGAGGAAATCTGTCACTAGAGGGAGTGGATGAAGAATATGGAAGAAACGAATGGGATTTGAGCTGGAAAACAAACCACTTGACCACCTATATCAATAAAATATAAATTATTTAAATTGTTTATAATTTTAAATTTTGATAAAATAAGTAAAGAAGTTATTTTATAAATGTAATGTATATATTAATAATTCGATTTTCCGATATCCGATAATATAATGTATCGGAGATATATATCCGAAATCTTTGATATCTCCGATATATCGGAGTGAATATTTTTACATAAATATCAATAAAATATAAATTATTTAAAATTCATTAAAATTTGTTTATAGTTTTATATTCTGACAAAAAATAAGTAAAATGTTATTTTATAAATATAATGTATATATTAATAATTCGACTTTAAATATATAAATATAATGAATAATCGATTTCGCTCTCTATAAATATAAATTATTTATCTTCTATAAATATATAAAGTAACATATATATATATATATATATATATATATATATATAAAGTAACATTAAAATGAGAATCATATCATATCTTAAAAATGATTTTCAAAATTTTCAAATTTTAAAATAAAATGTTTAATATATGAAACCCCTACAGAGTTTTTCAATATTTAAATCTTTATTAATATCTAAAATAGTATCATATATGAATATTCTTAGTAGCTTTATGTTTAAAAAATCAAGTATATTTTATATATCTTTTACTATTAATAATTTATGTATGGGTGATATAAATATTAAAAATAAATTGCTGATTTATATGGTTGAATATAGATGAGAAAATCAAGCGATTTATTGAGGATATTGATACCTAGCCATTGGTTTAATGTCTTCTTTATGAGTTCGATATATTTAGTTTTTTTTGAAAAAAAAATTTATTAAAATAATTTAAAATGAAAATAATGCTCACTCACATGAACACAGTCACTGCACTGTAAGAATTACAACATTAACTTAAAAAAAAAAATTAATGCTATATAATGACTATGATATTATTGTTCATGTATTAGTTTGAACTCTTGAAATTAATATCATAGTAGATATGGATATTCAAAGTTAGCCCTCGAACTTGAAAACCTGACCGGCGTACACACAAGTGAATATAATTTATTAATAAACCTAACTCAATGGTTAAAGGTTGAGCTCCGACACACATGAGAATAGAAGGGGTTCGTGGATTAGAAGTTCTTTATGAGAATAACTCATGAGGAATATATTACCATGATGTAAAACAGACGAATAAAATGGAAAAATAAAATAAAAAAGTACTAACATAATTTAAAATTTTATTTATATTACAGTATTTAAGAACATAATTGAGTTTTTGGTCTTGACTCTTAAGTGTGTATATTTATTATTTAAAGGCCAGCGAATAGCAGCAGCATATAATAAATTATTTTGAGAAAGAAAATATTGCTTGCAATAATAATGTTATTCGTTAACGCTACAAAAATCTTTTACCATTTATCGTCTAATAAAACCCAAACGAATTATTATATTTATGGAGGGAATCATTACTAGAGGGAAGGGATGCAAGAATATGGAAGAAACGAATGGATTATGCCAGAAACAAACTAATACCTGACTACCTACCCATATTAAAAGATCAAAGGCACTCACTCTTCTTCCTCGCAGATTCGCAAAACGTGGGGTGTTCTTTCTTAGCACCGCGTCGCAGAATGTGGATCTTTGTGCTAAACTATTTTTCAACAAAATCGCGCTTCCCACCGCTTCACCTCCACCGCCTACGCATGTAACAAAACACATGATAAATGCGATCGCACGGTCATCAACCATTTTCTTCTTCGTCTCTAATGCTGAAAGAAGTGAATCAAACTGAGTGAGAGATGTCAGTGAGTCGAAGAGATTTTTAGGATTTCAGCCTCGTGTTTCCAAAAACCACGAACGCACCTTTGTGGATTCAAGAAGAAGGGTCAAGTTGTAGTCGAGAGATTCTCTCATTGTTTCCAAGAAGAAAGAGGGCTGCAAAGCCGTCTCGTAAAGTCATCTAATTGCGCCTCTTTCGATTCCTTTACGCTCATTGCTCGATCTCTCCTGCCTCACTTCCACAAACGGGCGCGTGGAAATCAAACTAAAACGCCGGATTAATCATCTATCACATTTGGTCAGAAAGCTTGAAACAATCTTTGGTTTTGTTTTTGTTTTGTCTTCTCGGGGGTTCAAACAATTCCTATTTTGACACAAAGATCGACTTTATGGCTCATGCATGTTTATGTTTGATTTATCTATGTATTTAAATAAACTAAGGCCCAAATTTTCATTCAAAACCATGTTATGCGCAACAGATGGCCTCAAGTTTTGTTCTCGGGGGCTTGGCATTGAATCATGTACATGTCACCGAGAGCCGAAATCACAATGAAGCAAACATGGATGAGACTGCAAAGTGGTTCAGAATTAAAGACTGAACTTTCCAAAATAAAATCATCCGTAATCCAAGTTTCCAAAGGAAGGCACTAGTCCCAAGAAATTAGAGGCAAAGCATACTCAACAAGTCGCCTAAGTCAAGTAATAGAAACCAAGATCCTAATGATACAAATATTTCTTCTCTCCCTTTAATTGAGGATGGTGAGTATGCAAGTAGTGTTCTTAATGAAGAGCCACCGCCAGAGGTGCTTGAAATGGATCAACTGGAACCAGAGCTTGAGTTTGAACTGCAAAAACTTCCTCATGTCTTTAGATGCTCCCTTGCGAAGTATTCAAATTCGACTGGGGTGAGCCCGAGGTATGCCTTTTTCTCTTTATATTCCCATATGTCGGGTCATTTTTAACTAAAATATAACGCGGTCTATCGCCTTGCCAAACCATTAGATGTAGCATCCGTATGGATTATTTCTTCAGACTACGCTTTTTCATTTTTGGAAGCCTACGTAAAGTTTCTATCTATTAATGCAACAGATGTCACTGACAAATCTCTTAAGGTCATTCGGGATGTTTGATCCTTCAATGGGCTGGTCATTCATTTTGGGCAGAATTGAGACTCGGAGCACAAATAACGATCATGAGTAAAGATGTCGGTGTCTTTTGTTCTAGTTGGTGATTTTTATAACATCCCCTGCCAAAAGCATTGTTCTAAATGGGTCGAACTTTCACTTTTAGCATTCGTAGGAGCCACCATATCTAAATTGTCGTATAAATTGATCAGAAACCAAAACCTTGTAACCTCTCTATCTTGTGAACTAACCTGCTAAAACACAGGAAGCCTCTCCTAGTTTTAAGTTCAAGACGGAAATGCGCATACTATCAAGTAAATCAGATGAGAAATAGGATAATTCCCCTTCTCAGATGGCTTTTTAGATTATTTTCGTTGCGGAGTTGGTAAGCGAATGTCATATGCAAGACATTCCTTAGCTCATATTAATATGTATGACGAAGGGTCGAGTTTTAATTCTCCCTTTAAACTATGCTTCTTCCCTGCTTAAATACAATGTGTTGTCTAGATGGACCTCGAAAATGTTTCGCGGCACGCTGTTTCGCCGGAAGGGTTTCAGCGAAATGGAAGGTCGAGTTCGATTCTTATCGCTCCATGGTGTATCACACCGAATCGATCAAATGAAGTACATGTGCTCATTAAATAAAGAAGAAAATCAAATGGTGGATCGAGTTTGCACTGCATTTCCGCTCCACCTAAACTATTTCAAAGAAAGCAAAATTCCGTGCACCGAACACCTGCAGTTAAACGCCTAAATGAATTCTTCTATGTCGACTCGTGCAATATTTCCTTACTCTAAATAATGCCTTTAAGTTAACGTTTCTATTCATTTTTTTTTCCTTTAATTTCACTTGCTACAAGTATTGAACCTTTGCATGATGATGAAATGGCCTAATGTCAATTTGACAAAGATTGGGCTTTCTAAGACGCTTTTGACATTGTTTCGCAGATGATGAAGTTTAATTACCAGTGGAACAATGGTGAGTCTTTATCATTGGAAATTCCGCTTACTTGGCTTAATCGGAAACCACTCAAAAAGATCACCAGTTGACAGAAAAGGGCTCTGGATTCTGAAGCCGCCTAGTTACTATGTAAAACCACACTATCTCTTTAGGTAATGAACTGAAAATCAGTATATAATGATGTCAAATATCTTGGTGGTAGCCATGGCAAATTCGAGTTCTTCTTCTCTTCCTTCTTCTTCTTCCTCGGGTGTTGCTTGTTCTCATTGAACGCTAGGATTCGGGTTTTACCAACCCGATGATGGCAAGGACATTATTTAACCGCCGGAACTTTTTCTTTTTTTTCGCGCATTTTTTCATTTCTCGACTCGATTTGGTGGTTTCAGATCATAACAACATGATCCGGTCTTGAGAATTTTCTATGATATAAGATGATTGTAATTGTTTTCTTTTACAGAGGTTCATGAAATTACTAGCCATTTTCTCAGCTTTATAATTTTTTTTTTTTTTTTTTTTGATAAAATCATGCTGTTGTATTACCAATAATATAAAAAAATAGTAATTAATGCTTCACTTGCTTTTAAGGTCCAAATTAAGCCTTTGGTTGGTGTCATTTTGACTAGAAAATGAAACAAGAAATTGGACCTTTTAAATTTATGTTTGGAATCCGGAATTGCGGGAAAGGAAAAAATAGCGGGAAAAATCATTTTCTCATTGGCTCAAAATATAATCGAAATTCTCAAAATTATATATTTTAAGATTTTCTTAGTTCTTATATAACATAGAGAAACAAATACAATTTTACTTGAATAAAAAGATATAGAATTAATTTATTAAGTTTATTTTTCTCCCTATTTTCCCTTTCAAATTTATTAAGTCCAATCTCAAAGCATAAGGCAATGCTTTTCTATTATGTATTGAATGGACTAATCTGACTCCGGGTGGAAAGGATGTTAAGAAATTTGGGTAATTGTTTGTTCATAGGTTTACTTTAATGCGCCTACACATTATACCTTCATTATTGTCTTTTTCTCTTCCATTCGATACTAATACTCAGCTTTGGAACTCAAAAAATATTAAATAAAATGATTTTTTCTTATATTTGATTATATTTAATAGAAAATATGGGAAAAAGAAAATCAAATTTTTAATCTTTTTATATTAGGTGAGAAACAAATAAAATAATTTTGAATAAAACATACATACATATATATATATATATATATATATATATTATTAATTTATTAATTTTAAACCCATTTTATATTTTCTTTCTCTCTTCAAAAAAAAAATTTATTTCGACTTTTAACACTATTTTTTTCTTTAATACTTTTCTGCTCAAAGAGAGTCTTAAAAGTAAGAAATCAGATATGTAATTGTTTGTTATACTCATATTATACTATACTTATAGACTGCTCCTACTTCGCCTATACTCTCTCCGGCCAATTTTAATCCATCTTTAAAATAATGGGGGATGGTGCACAGCTGCTTGTGTAATAATAAATGTGTTATTTATTAATGTGCGAAAAAAATCTTTTACCATTTATTGCTTCCAATAAAAACCTAAACGAATTATTATATTTATGAGGAAATCAATGTGAGGGAGGGATGAAGAATATGGAAGAAATCACCGGGATTGAAATGAAAACAAACCACTTGACTACCTATATCAATAAAATATAAATTATTTTAAATTGTTTATAATTTTAAATTTTACAAAATAAGCAAAGAAGGTTTTATAAATGTAATGTATATATTAATAATTCTATTTTCCGATATCCGATAATATAATGTATCGAAGATATATATTCGATATTTCATATCTTCGATATTCTGAGTATATTTTTATTTAATATTTTTACATAAATATCAATAAAATATAAATTATTTAAAAATTCATTAAAATTTGTTTATAGTTTTATATTTTGATAAAATAAGTAAAAATGTTATTTTATATATATAATGTATATATTAATACTCGATTTTAAATATATAAATATAAATGAATAATCGATTTCGCTCTCTATAAATATAAATTATTTATCTTCTATAAATATATAAAAAGCAATATATATATATGTATATATATATATATATATATATATAAAAGTAAATATTAAATATGAGAATCATATCATATCTTAAAATGATTTTCAAAATTTTCAAATTTTAAAATAAAAATGTTTAATATATGAAACCCTTATATATTTTTTATCTCAAATTTTAATAATATCCTAAAATATATTTTAATATATGAATTATCTTTATATTTTTATAAGTTTAAAATCATATTTTATATATCTTTTACTATTAATACTGCATAAGATATGTCATTAAAAATAAATCGTTTTATTTAAGGGCGGTTGAATATAGATGATAAAATCAAGCCGATTTATTGAGGGATATTGATACCTAAAATACTTGGTTTAATTTCTTCTTTATGAGTTTTGGATATATTTAGTTTTTGAAATTCTATTAAAATACTTAAAATGAAAATAATGCTCAACATGCATGAACACACACCGCAAATGCACTTACAACATTAACTTAAAAAAAATTTCAATGTCATAGTTAATGACTATGATATTATTGTTCATGTATTAGTTTAAAAGTCATTACTTTTCAATTTTAAATTATTTTAGTTTTCTTTTTTGGAAAAACCCAAAATAAGTCCAAAGCTCCTTCTTTCTTCTCTCTCCACAAGCACTGACTTTATTCATTTGATGATTTATTTATCATTTTGATGGGAATAAATTATCTGGGCTATAAATTATTAATAATTAGGACTTGTTCAGACTCTTGAGGTTTTGTGAGTGAACTTCTCATTAACCCTCTATAGCTTTTTTCCGTCGACCTTTTTTTAGATTTGAAGCCGTGATATTCATGTTAAATCCGAATCTTACGAGCTCGAGGTTTTAGGAGAGTCGATCGTTTAACATAGTATCAAATCTTGGCTTGACATGAGATTTTTGGTTCGAACACTCTTCTTGTAAATTTGAAAGTCCAATGGACACTGATCGACTCTCCACGTACTTGTACAAATGATACAAAGAGGGAGGGGAAGTGCAGCCCGATATTCATGTTAAATCCAAATCTAAAGCTCGAGGTTTTAGGAGAGCTGGGTCTGGTTTAATATGGTATCCAGCTAGATTGGTGTGGCTGTTTTTGGTTCGAACCATCTCCTTGTAAATTTGAAAGTCCATAATGGACTCCTACTCGACTCTCTAAGGGCGCGAGTATGGGGCTACATGCATGCATGTGAAGGAGAGTGTGAAGTATAGCTGGGAAACGGATCGGTCGGGCCAATTCAGCCCACTTTTATTTGGGTCTACTTTTGATTAGCCCAGCCCAACCCTATTCGTGCCATGTCAAAACGAGCAAAAAATTAAAAATAATAATAATTAACAAATTTATAAATTTTATGTTTTGTAAAATAAATTTTCTTTGAAATACTTATACTTATTATTAAGAGATTAATATAAAATAAATTATTTTATTTTATTTTAAATTATTTTTTATACCCTTATTATTTTATTTTATTAAAAATAATTATTTAATAACTATTCTTTTATAAACAATCATTTTCTATTTCATAAAAGAAAACTAATATTTTTAACAATCAAAATAGTCGGGCTTAAAAAATCTATATAGTCATTAAATTTTTAAAATAAATACCAGCTGTACCATAAGCTGGCCTAACTGTTCCCCGCCACCATAAAATATGGGCTAAAGTGGGCTCTGGTCTGTTACTACTTCTAATGTGAAGCCATGATATTCATATTAAATTCAAACTCAAAACTCAGAGGTTTTAAAAAGAGTTGGTCGTTTAACAAAGATGGTTCCACTTTGTCTCAAAACTGCCACCTGACACTTGTTGAATCAATCCTATGTCTGACTTATAAATAAAGTGGCTCAGCGTAAATTCTCTTATCGGGTCTGCCCCCATTCAACCTTAACAACCTAACAAACGTCAATGAATTGTGGGTGCTTCAAGCTCCAAGTAGGGGTTGTTTTTGTTTTTGTTTTTGTTTTTGTTTTATATATATCAAAAAAAAAAAAATGTTTTTGTTTTGTTTTTGTGTCTGCTAATATTGGTATTTAAGCAAAGATTTGCTCATGATCTTCTTTCTTCCGATGTTATGTTCTCTTCAGAATTTAGCATACAATCAACTTATCGGGACAAGTACTAAACTTAACAGAATGGACCAATCTTAGTTATGTGTAAGTTGTTATCTATGTAGGAGTTCTTCTATATATCTTGGGATGGTAAATGGGGCTCATCAAAGTACGATTTAGATTCCCTATCCCCGTGTCTCCATTTATTATTTCTATCGCATCCTCATCTGGATTTAGATTTTTTAATCCCTATTGAAGGATCGGTACCACTATCCTAACCAAATACCTTATTGTAAATTTATGAAATAAATTGCTTTTAGAAATATATATATATATATATATATATATATATATATATATATATATATATATATATATATATATATATATATATATATATATATATTAAAGGATTTACTTAATAATTTACCCAAATACCTTATTCAAATTTATTAAATAAATGCTTTAGAAAATCTCTCTCTCTCTCCTCTCTCTATATGCATTTAGAAAATCTCATCTCCATTTATTATTTATAATCTCTATTTCTATTCTCATCATCAATGATTTAGATTTTTCATACTCTATCTTCATATCCATCTGAGGATCAACTGCATTCCTACCCAAATATCCTATTCCAATTTGTGAAATGAATCGTTTTAGAAAATCTTGCATTGGGTAGGATACACTCAGACCCGTCCCTATTCCCGAATCTGAAAATTTTCGAACCCAATTACCTGAATATTTAATTGGGTTTAAAATGTTCTTTCATATCTTTAAGGCTTTTTAATATATAATATATATATAGAAGTATTATCGAAGAAAAAATGTATATGGGGAGTTTACAAAAGAAACCCAAAAGGCCAAAGGAGAGAGAAGAGCTAGAAAACCCACAAACCCGACTCATATCCCGAACCGGGGAATTCTCTGTAACCCTGTCATCTCAATATTTAATCGGGTCTAAAATGTTCCTCCATACCCTCCTAATTCAAGTCAAGTATCGATTCTTTATTCGTTCTGATAAAATTGCCAATCCCTAGTTCTATCTAATCTTATCTTCTAACAAGTTGGTATTTATGAACCCGACAAATTGTAATAACCTTCCGCCGATCATGCAGTAACAACTCCTTTCAAGCATCCGAAGCTCCACTTGGCTTTTCAACCCACCAACTCTCACCACCCTGTAAATTGCTCCCCAATATTACTGCACATAACATCAAAATATGAATTTTTTTTTGCAAGATCTTCCGAGATGAGATGGGAATTTAACTGGTGAATGTTCAAAGATTCTGTAGAACGGTGGATCGCAGTATTGAGCTGCCTACGTAAAGTTTTCAAATTTTCCAAACATAGAACAAGTGTAAAGCTCTCATTCCTTCTATTCCTTAATACCAAAGATTTGACTAGAGTCAGGGAATATGGGCCGCCTCACTATGGCCTCGTACCTTAGGAGGGCTAGGCTCGGGGCCACTCATCGAATAGAATTAGGTCCTAATAAAGCACAAACGTCTGGTTAGTTTGAACCTAATTCATCTTGGTCTGGAATTGTTTTTTATATACTTAAAATTGTTAATTTCAAATATAAATTCTCCTAATTTAAAACATAAAAAATATGCTAAAATCAAAGCCAATATTTTTTAAATGATTTAGATCCCTAATAATGATATTTTATATAAGATTTATATGTTAAAAACTATTTTTTACTATTTTTTTTAAGTGTCTTACACACACATTCTTATAAACCCGTTTTTATTCGCTATTTGTGAAAAATTATTATAAAAATAAATTTCATTAAAATTCTGAAAATCAAGTATATAATTTTTTAATAATATACATGTTTTGTTAATATGTTTTTAAAGTAGTTAATTTTCTAGTTATAAAAAATATATGTTTCTTTTATTATTGAAAATATAAAAATAATATTTAAATAAGTGGGATTTCAATTTATTTTAATAAAATAAAATTATACTCGTATGAAAATTAATTCATTCAACTTGTGCAGGAAACTAAAGGACAATTCATTCAATGATACATTCAGCATGGGCGACAGCATAAGCGGTTCACTGCAGCTTGTTGATCTTCAAAACAACCAAATTTCATCGCACCAGTTCGATATACAAACTATTAGTGTGAGCATCTCACCGATTTTAGCCTTTAACTTTTTATTTTTATTTTTATTTTTATCAAGAACAAATCCAAGATGTAATAACCGCAAAAAAAAGAGCAACCAAAAGTATACTGGGAGTATACTTCAAGGAGTAGTTAAAAAAGGGAGCCAAAACGACTTAACTACCCCATCTATGTTAAAAAATCTAGCAAAGACCTATCAGTATCCCCACTATACTCAAAGAAGACCATATTATCAAAAGTCAATCTATTCCTTTCGCACCAAAACTATCAGAAATTGATGAAATTGATGAGGCTAGAGAATACTTATATGTAGATAAGAGTTTTGAAATAATAAAAATGACCTCAATCTCCCAATTAATTATATGCAGCAATCCAAAGGATCAGATCTTACCGACAGCAATCCCTCCTTCCCTAACGCCCCGGCTCTATGTGACTGGACAAGTCAAGATCAAAGATACTCACCGTATAGATCGATTACACATGAAATATATGAGGAAATTCTTCGTAATTTTTATTTCATTGAAAACACTCTCCTATCTTCCAAGTGTTTTATGCTTCTTTTTACCCACCCAACTCCTTCCCCCAAAAAGAAGGGCCTCAAGTAACATAGAAAGAAAAAACCCATCTCAATCCAATAATCGCTAAAAGAATTTCCCAAAGCATACGAGCCGACTGATAGTGCATAAGAAGATGCTTTATGGTTTGCTCTTCGTGCTCACAAAGATAGCATTTGCCAGCTAAGGGTCTTCCCTCGCTTGAGTTGATCCCACGCTGCCACTCTCCCTCGAGATGCCTCCCAAGCAAAAATTCGACATCTCATGCATAAGTTTAACATAATCATCGCCATCCTTGCATTCCCCATTCTTGTTATTTGAACTAATAATAATGTGTGTTTATCTCTTACTTCACTATACTCCCATGTATGGCGAGCCGGTAAAAACCCCGTGTGTAATACTAGTCTCTAACACCTACACTCCGTCGTAACTGACGAAACCTAAAACATATGCTACTAACCTGTTAATTGTGGGAACAAATTGTGTTCCCTTTATTTGCAGTCAATCCTCGTGAGTTGTGAGTGTGTGTTTATGCATATGAAGTGGAGCACCGTATTTCGTGGGTCCATCCTTCAGTGGAATTGTTCGACTAACATCTTCCATTCGCTAGAATCGAGCCTTGAATAAGTCGAATCTCACTCCCGGGTCTGGGCTTTTCGAGAACTCCCTTCTTCAATATCAATGACTACCTCTATATACACTTGGCCCTCTTTCCTCCCATGTGAAAATATTTTGGCAGTCGTAGGCTGCCAGGACTGACGGCTATGAGTAATCAAACATACAAGCCTCCCATCAATCTGGGTCCCTACTATTTCATTGCATCTCCATACTCAATTTCCATGTAATTAGGTTTTTGCTTCATTCGGGTTACTATCAAGGAGGCGCATTTCTCTGCCACATACCCAATTTAAGAAGAGTTTCATTCCATGTGCATATAAAAACCTTGGTATGGTCCTAGATTCTCAAGGACTCCACTCGAACATCTTGACTTAGTGGGCAATAGATTTATAAATTGGATGAGATGAGTAACATGAAGGATTTTGATACTAGATGAGAAGTATTGATTCTTTTCTGGTCCCTTTAAGATGATGTGGTATAGGGGTAGTGATGGCAATGACTCGGATTTGAGTAGGATTTTAGATTCCCGATCCCCCATTTCCATTTATTATTTATATCCCCATCCCCACATCCATGAGAGGATTCCAAGTTATCACGCCTACCCAAATACTTCCATTCCAATTTGTGAAGTGAATTGTTATAGAAAATCATAAATATTAAAATAATTTATCAAGATATTAATAAGAATTATTGTGATGTGATTTCATGAATAGATTAATTCACATCCCACTTAAATTTACCTTCAAGGCTTTTAATATAAATAAATATATATTATATATTTAATAGAGTATTCTAGTCAGGGACATGTAGGATATACTCAGACCCGTCCTCATCACCGAATCCGAAAATCTCCGAACCCGATTACCCGTATATTTAATCGCCCAAACGTCTTTATACTCTCCTCCATCTCAGTAGGGTATCGGGGTTCAAAGGTCATGGGCGCCATTGATGAAAATGGACTCTACATTTATTTGACAACACCTGTGCTGATTACCATTTCATATTTTGTATTATTAGGTACTACGCTACAAGGTGATTTGCACCTCCAGTGGGTGGAGGCGGCGGAGCCGCAATCGAGCATAAAAGGATGCATGAGGTAGTCGTGGTAGTAGATAAACTACTACCATAACATATCAGATGTAGTCCACACGCCAAATTTTCGCCTTGTGTGCCGCCTGTGCTTAAAAGCACGCATTTAGGAGATATGGGTCCTAGTTTCGAGTCTTGCTTTTATATTTCATTGTATTGTAACACTTCATCGTGAATATACTACCTAACTATTACCAATGTATGTGTTTCATGATATTTTAACATTCCTTTTGATTTTTAAATCAAACCACGCTTATTTTTTTTGGAGAGGCATGTATCAATTTTATTTTGCTTTCTAGATTTGTGCGTGCCAGATATATTTTAAATACCAATATTATAAGTTTTGAAAAACATGTCCAAAACTAATGTGTTTTCATTAAAACTTAAATACTACTAATGCTTTTTAATTTTTTTAAAGTTAAAACTATGAAGATTTCAATTACTTGCTTTTAAATTTAAATTTAAAACTATATATAGCATCATCTACGGCCACAGGCTTGGTTTAGTTAATCATTTCAAAAACGCAGCTAGATCATATATTTTAACAAAACTTTCGTTTTCTGACGACTCTATGAGTGAAACATTTTTATACGCGACGCCGGTAAACCTAACATTATCGATTCAAACCCATAATATATCGATAAATCCAATATCCAAACTAATAATATAATAAATCGATATAAAATTTATAAATTGATAATATAATAATTAATATTTATAACTCATATTTTTTTCTAAACATACCAGATTACCAATATATTCTAATTCATAAAATCTGTTTTATTTGTCTGCATGGGGCCACAGGAATAAAGGAGTTGTAAAAGCCGTCCGAAAGAGGAAAGAGGAAAGAGGAAAATGGAATCTGTTTGATGAATCCGGCTTTGTCACATTTAAGTGGTGGGTCCCACTTTTTTTGTTTTATTTTCTAAGTTAGTTTATTTATTATTAATTCGAAGACAGCTGCAGGCGGACGGACGACTCTCTATTAAATTAAATGAGAGGTGAGTTTAGATGCAGGTCATGTTTGTGTTATTTTATTGATTTAATGGGTTTATTTATTTATTTATTTATTTTTTGAAATAATTTAATGGGTTTATTATTAGTTTGTTTTTATGCCTATAAGGACATTTTTTTAGGTAGTACCCTTTGGCTTCTTTTTTTTTTTTTTTAAAAATTTTTTTAAATAATAAAATTGTTTAGGTCATTATTATTATTATTGTTCCATTTGCCACCGTGAACGTAGAATTGCATGCTTCAAGTTTTTGAAATTTTCTTCTGTGAAGATAAAGGGTTTTGTTTCCGATCCAAAGATAAGAGCTTTTAAAAAAAATGATGAAAACTATTTTTTTATATTTGATTCCACAGTAAAAATGTATATATATATATATATATATATATATATATATATATATATATATATATATATATTTAAGTATTTTTTAGTCTTTTTATATAATAAAGAGAATAAATAAAATGAATTTGAATAAAACATATATAATTAATTTATTAAGTTTAAACTTATTTTATATATATTTTTAAATTCTTTTTCCTTCAATTTTCTTTGCTATTTTATTTGGAATATTTTTCTTGCCTTAAGAAACAAAAAGTAATGTTTACATGGTATATATAGAAAAAAACTTTCAAATGATAATCAAAATTATTCAAAAAATCTTATATATTTTTATATTTTTTTTGTTTTTATATAATAAAGAGAACAAATAAATGAATTGAATAAACATATAGAATTGATTTATTAAGTTTAACTTATTTTATATTTTTTTCAAATTCTTTTCCTTCAATTTTCCTTACTATTTTATTTCTTTAATATTTTCCTAGCTTAAAAGAGCCTAAAGTAATGTTTCATATATATATATATATATATATATATATATAGAAAATATATAGAAAAAAAAATCAAATATAATCAGAATTATTCAAAATCTTATATATTTTTTATATTTTTAGTTTTTATATAATAAAGAGAATAAATAAATGAATTTGAATAAATATATAGAATTACTTATTAAGTTTAAACTTATTTTATATTTTTTTTCAAATTCTTTTTCCTTCAATTTTCCTTACTATTTTATTTCTTTAATATTTTCCGGGTTTAAAAGGCAACCAAAGTAATGTTTCATATATATATATATATATATATATATAGAAAATATATAGAAAAAAATCAAATATAATTAAAATTATTCAAAATCTTATATATTTTATATTTTTTAGTTTTTATATATTAAAAAAGAACAAATAAAATGAATTTGAATAAAACATAGAATTTAGTTTATTAAGTTTAAACTTATTTTATATTTTTCAAATTCTTTTTCCTTACTATTTTATTTTTAATATTTTTCGAGTTTGAAAGGTGCCTAAAGAACAAATATATATATATATATATATATATATATATATATATATATATAGAGAGAGAGAGAGAGAGAGAGAGAGAGAGAGAGAGAGCAAAAAGAATAAGTCAAGAAAAATATCACTAGATTAAGGTTCTAAGTAAAGTAAACGACTTTTTATAAATATTAAAAATCTTAAATATGGGTGTCATTTGTGCAAATTAAAATTTTTTTTTATACGAATAGGAGAATTTATATATAAATTAGAGAAATTATTATTTATTTTTTTGAATTTGACTTCTTATATTTACATATATACTTTCCAAGGTTATAAAATTAAGGCTTTGAGTAGTGATTTTTAAACACAACTTCATATATTTTTAAACACAATCAGAATAAGTTATTGGTGTGTTTTAGATATTTAATTATTATTATTTTTATATTTTATAAAATGATGTCCATATTTATGTTCTTTCATCTTTTCTTTGTTTTTATAATATTAATGATTGTGATAAATAAATAAACAAATGATTTTGCAAAATGAGATATTTTAATCGGTTAATGACGTTTAATATACACAAGTGATTGGAGATAATCATCGAAAGATGAGTGCTGGAAAGATCGAGATATTCCTTACTTTAAGTAATCAATAGTTCTTCTTAGATATACACATGATTCAGGATCTTGTTGGTGGTAGCCATGGCAGCTCTGGGAGTTCTTCTTCTTCTTCCTGGTGCTGTTGTTCTCTGCTGGAACGCAGGGGATCTTGGGTTTTACCAACCCAGATGATGGTAAAGTATTTGACTGCTGGAACTTTTTTTATTTATTTATTTTTTTTGCAGATTTTTTTAATTTCTGAATTCTGATTTGGTGGTTTTGTATCCTAACAACATGATCTGGGTCTTGAGAATTTTCTATGATATAAGATGATTGTGTAATTGTTTTCTTTACGTAGGTTCATGAAATTACTAGCCATTTTCTTGTAATTAATGTTTCCTTTCTTCCTTGTTTAAGGTCCAAATTAAGCCTTTGGTTGGTGTCATCTTGACTTAGAAAACGAAACATTTAACACCTTTAATTCTATGTTTGGAACCCGAATTGTCAGAAAAGAAAAACAAACAAGAAAATCATTTTCTCTACGCTGGTTTACTGTTGAAAATATGAAAGAAAATCAAATATAATCAAAATTCTTCAAAATTTTATATATTTTAAGATTTTCTTAGCTCTTCTATAATATAGAGAAATAATAAGATCATTTTGAATAAAACATATAGAATTAATTTATTAAGTTTAAACTCATTTTTTATTTTTCTCTCTATTTTCCTCAAATTTATTAAGTCCAGAAGGAGCATAAGGCAATGCTTTTCATTATGGTATTGAATGGACTAATCTTATTCCCCTAGGTGGGAATTGTTTGTTCACAGGTTTACTTTACTGCAATTCTACATGTTGTACCTTTATTATTGTCTTTTCTATTTCCATTTCCGCACTAAGACTCTTCGAACCCAAAAATATTAAAAACGATTTTCATATTTGATTCCACGATGAAAATATAAAAAAAAATCAAATTTCTTAATCTTTATATTATAAAGAGAAACAAATAAAATAATTTTTAATAAAACATATATATATATATATATATATATATATATATATATATATATATATATATATATATATATATATATATATATATATACTCACTCACTAATTAATTAATTTTAAAACTCATTTTATTAATTTTACTTTTCTGTTTCAAACTAGTCTGTTCAAGTAGGAACCCTATTGTGTAATTGTTTGTTATACTCATATTATAATGAGTGGCTTGGGAGAATTCCAATTTTAAGTGAATTCTCCATATATGTTAATGTTAATTTTTTATTTATTTTTTTATCGAAAATGTTTTACTGATAAATGATCTTTACTTGAGAAAGTAATTTTTAAGTGAATCATTCTGATTAGAATTATAGCATATGAGAGGTTCTATATACACCCCTTAAATATCTCTTCATACCCAATTTACTAAGAAACCCTAAAATATACTGCACTTACTAATACTTTACTTCCCAAATGTGATTCTCCCTATACACTCCATATAGCTGAAATTTTATAAGTATTAAAATAATTTATATAATATAGTTAAATTTTATAATTAATAAAATAATTTATAATATACTTTAAATTTTATAATTTACATAATATACTTAAAATTTATAATTTATATAATATACTTAAACTAATTTTAGAAAATTTTAAAAAAATTTGGAAAAATTAAATGAATTCGGATTTGTAAATCCAGAATGTTTTGGTTATATCCGATATTAAAACTTAAATTTACCCACGATTCTGAAATTTAAATCGAAGTTCGCTTCATCAAAATGCAAATCGAAAAATAAATTGAATAATCCGGATTTCAAAATCCTGCTAATTTATATTAATTTTTTTTTATTTAATTTAAATTAAATATAAATAAAATGATGTTGTTATGAAAAATTAAATTACATCATTAAAAGTGATTAATTTAAAAATGGGGTGCGCAGAGAGACAGTTAAGGCAAGAAAGTAAATAAAATAAGCATGGCCAGAATTTGTATTTTCCTCTATAGGCATTTTTAATAGGGTGTATAGAGAAATAAATGGGATGTAAATAGAATTTCTCATAGCATATTCTTGAGATAATAGACAATCTTTTTCCTTTTTTTTTTGACAACTAAATAGTACTTGAAGAGTAATTGTAGTAAACTGCTCCCACTTCAAGCACCCTCTCCATCTAAAATAATTTGATGGTGCGACATCGCGCTTCAAGGGACCAATGGAAAAATACGCCTAACCAAGTCGGGGAAAGCCCTGATCCGTGCAAGACACCATGGGATGGAATCACATGTAACAACCTCGAGGGTGACCGTTATGTGAGAATTCTCCATGACCGAATCTTGACTTCTTCATTGCTACTCTTTTGATCTATCGAGATTTCTCACTCGATGTTTTCGTGGGATTATCCACCATGGGCCTCCAAGGTAGGCTAGGAGGCTGATATCGGGGGAGCTTAATGAGTCGAGATCCTTGTGAGTTTTCTTTATCCTCTGTGAGGGAAGTATAGCACTAAAGTTTTCAGATACCGATTGTTGGAAGTCCCGCATCGGGCTCTGACACAGCCGATTAGCGAATATATATATATATATGGAGGAACTAGCCTTCCTCATGCTATAAGGGCCTTTTAGTAATGAGGGGTGAAAGGGGTTATAAAATATTAATATGGGATCGGAATTGGATCATGGTGGAGGGGCCCACATTTATCATCCTCTAAAACGACTGGGAAAAAGAAAAAAAAGAAAAAATCGAGCCTACATGTGAGGGGAGGTTGAAGGTTTGTATTTGGCCGGATAATGATGTGAACGAAGTGAATGATACGATGAATCAATCTTTTCACAGACCTTTAGAGGTGAAAGAAGATCCAAATATTAATATGTTATCGAGCTCGCCGTGTCCGATCAGCCTATGAGGAACTCGCATTTATCATCATTCGAAACCCACTCGAAAAAGTTAGTTAAAAAAATCTGAAATTCTCTCAGACAGGAGTGTTGAAGTCCCACATCTACCGGACACACTTACCCAATTGAAGTGAATGAGTATATGGAGGAACCAACCTTCTCGCTATAAGGTCGTTTAGTGAGGGGTGAAACGGTTCTAAAATATTAAATGCACTTTAATTCATCGCTGTGGACTTGTCATTCAATCCGGGGCTCATCTGGCCTCGCTCACTCCAAACCTAGGAACTTAGAAAAAGCTAAACATCCGTGAAGTTCCATTAACCATCTAATTTCCTCAATTTGCATCTATACTCAAACATGTGCATTTATGATATTCAGTTACGGGCCCTTATTTCAAATTTTGTAAACAAGACTAAAACTCAATGGATCTTTGAAAGACGAGGTTTAAATCGAGAATAGCATGCAAGAGAGTACTACATTAGTGAACCTGGTACAACCTAAATGTAACCTAAGGTTCACTAATGTAGTATTTGCACATGATGGACGCTTTATCAATTTAGTTTTCAGTCTTTATCAAATATTTTGTAATGAAGATCCCACTTGGTTGTTTACAATTCTCTAAATAAATTGAAATAATGGGTCACAACTTGCTTCTCCCTTTTTTTCTCTTTTTATAAAATTCATATATATTTTTTTTCTTTCTTCTATCTCTCGTAATCCCAGTCAGAGCCACCGGGTCAAATTTCGATGAATCGGGAAACCCTTCGTAGCCGACCTCTTGTAAGAACCGCTATAACATGTCTTATCTTCCTCAACAATGACTATAACTTCAATCTTGTTCTTCCTCGTGGCTCAATTCAAACAATCTCACTGGTCCGATCCCTCCTTCTTTGGGCAAACTCTCCAATCTCTACTGGCTCGATCTGGCTGACAATAAGTTGTCGGGATCTTTTCCGATTTCAACATCAACCACTGGTCGACCAACTTCTAAAAGAAACACTTGTGGCATAAAGGCTGGACCGGATTTCATATTTGGTATCAAGATTATAATAAATCTAATATATAAGATATATATATATATATATATATATATATATATATAAGTATATATATATATATATATATATATATATATATATATATATATATATATATATATATATATATATATATATATATATATATATATATATATATATATCTTATATATATATTTTTTTTAGGGTGTCACTACTAATAAAAGAGACCTTCGAATGACTAAATATAGACGTGATACTGATGTTTCTGTAGTAATGATCGCCACGTGAGAGTACCTAGTAATACCTTCTATGTAAGACATGAAGTAGTTTTATTCCAAGAACTTAATCTGAGATATGAATACCGCTAGGTTGCACAAACAAAGCCGTTTTTGCATTCGAATTCTCAAATTCATAGCTTTATATTACATATTTTTAAACGGCGAAAAAAAGTACGAAAGTTTTTTTCGTATTAGACTATCAATTGACACCCCATAACTACACGTAAATCTGCTCCTATGTGAGTATCATTAGGTTTCCTCACCTAATATGCTTTGGAATCAACTTTCTTAATGTGCTATGTATGTTATTACACTATATTTAGGTAGCGTTTATTATTTGGCTTTTCAGCTTTTTTATTTTTATTTTTTCATGACTTATTACTGAATTAGAAAAAACCAAAATATTTGGCTTTTTGGTTTTTTCTCAATGCTTTGTTTGAATGGTCTTTTTCTATTAAGAAAAAAACTAGATATTATAATATAAGAAAATCATATTTTTTATGATCTAATTGATACTTACGATCCGCTTAATGCCACTAAAATAAAAGCATATATATTTAAAAATTAAAAAAATATTGTTTTATTTAATTTGCATCTAATTTGCACCTATTTCAACAAGAATCAGCCTGTGCCCATTCCCTGGAACCTTTTAGCTCGCATGGAACTAATACATGTGTGTAAGTTGATAAACTACCTATTGTTTATCAATCTTCTTTATGAGTTTTGGATATATTTAGTATTTTTGAAAAATTTATTAAAATATTTAAAATAGAACACAGCTCAAATTAATACATGAACACAATATCAGAAGCCGTATCACAAGATTAACTTAAAAAAAAATTTTAATGTCATAGTTAATGATTATGATATTATTGTTCATGTATTAGTTTGATTATTATTTTCAATTTTAAATTATTTTTAGTTTTTTTTTTTTTTTTTAAAACTAAATAAGTCCAAAGCTCCTTCTTTCTTCTTCCTACTGTGTATCGACTTTGCTTTCTTAATTACTTACGATAGACTATTTACTTTAATAAATTATCTCATTATACTGCATACACTAGACTTGTTCAGACTCTCGAGGTTTTGTGAGTGAACTCTCATTAACCCTCTTTTAGCTTTTTTTTTCCGTCCTTTTTTTAGATTTGAAGCCGTGATATCTATGTTAAATCCGAATCTTACGGTACCGGCGCTAGAGAGCCTCATCAGTTTAACATAGTATCAAAGCTACTGATATGAGATTTTGGTTCGAACACTCTTCAGAATTTGAAAGTCCATAATGGACACCGACCGACTCTCCACGTACCTGCATAGGGCCGCATACATACGTGAGAGAGGGTGCTGCTCATGATATTCATAAAGAACTAAATCCAAAAGCCTGGTGGTTTCAGAGAGTCACGTGGTTTAACATAGATCCGTGCTGATTCGGTGATAAGGTTTTCGTTCGAATCCATCTCCTCAGAATCGAGTCCATAATGATTCCTCTACCCGACTCTCTACGCTGGTATGGGGCCAAGATGCATGCATGTGAAGGAGTGTGAAGATAGTCAGAAACGGATCGGCTCCGCCAATCTGAAATTTCACTCGACTGGGTCTACTCCTTGATTAGCCCACCCCAACCTTATTCGCCATGGGTCAAAAATCAAAAATTAAAATAATAATAATTAATGTAATTCTTAATTTTGTAAAATAAATTTTTCTTTGAAATACTTATAGTTTATTATTAAGAGATTAATATAAAATAAATTATTTTATTTTTATTTTTATATATTTATTTATTTTTAAATTATTTTTCATACCCTTATTATTTTATTTTATTAAAAATAATTATTTAATAAACTATTCTTTTTTCTATAAACAACTATTTTCACTTCATAAAAGAAAACTAATATTTTTAACAATCAGAAAATATTTAGTTTTTAAAAAACTATTAGAAAATATTATATAGTCATTAAAATTTTTTAAAATAAACAACGAGCCAAAATGGCCAAGCGAAGGGGAAGACTCTTAGCTGGCAAATGCTTTCTTTGTGAGCACGAAGAAGAAACCATAAAGTGAATTCTCTCTATGCACTCATCATTTACGTATGCTTTTGGGAGATTCTTTTCGCGATTACGATATGAGACGGGTTTTTCTTTCTCGCTAGCCGTGCCCTTCTTTCGAAGGGAGTTTTATGGGTAAAAACATGTTTTTGAAGGACAGACCACCTTGGCTCTTTAGACAATCATGGAAAGAAAGAGATTGACTTTTTGATAATACTGGCCTTTCTTGAGTATAAATGGGGATATTGATAGGTCTTTGCTAGATTTTTTTAACATAGATGGGGTAGTTAAGCCGCTTTGGCTCCCTTTAACTACTCTCAGTTTATACTCCCGCATACTTTTGGCTGCTCTTTGCAAGTATTACATGCCGCTTTGCTTACCGATAAAATAAAAATAAAAATAAAAGTTAAAAGGCTAAAATCGCGAGATGCTCACTAATGAATTTGTATATCTTAACCCGCCATATCGATGAAATTTTGTTGTTTTGAAGATCAACAAGTCAAGTAGCGAACCCGCCTATGCCGTCGCCCCATGCCGAATGTAATAATGAATTGTCCTTGGGCTCCGCATGCTGAAACGAATTAATTTTCATATGAGTATAATTTTATTTACAAATAATTGAAATCACTTATTTAAATATTATTTTTATATTTCAATAATAAAAAGAAACATATATTTTATAACTAGAAAATTAACTACTTTAAAAACATATTAACAAAAAACATGTGTAATTATTAAAAATTATATAACACAAAGAATTTTAATGAAATTTATTTTTATAATAATTTTCACAAATAGCAATAAAAACTAAGCTTATAAGAATAAAAGTAAGACATCTCTAAAAATAGTAGTATTGTGTTTTAACATATAAATCTTATATAAAATATCATTATTAGGGATCTAAATCATTTTAAAAAAAATATTATTTGATTTTATGCAAAACAAAATTTTATTTGATTTTTAGCATATTTTTTATGTTTTAAATTAAATTTATATTTGAAGTTAATAATTTAAAAATATATAAAAAACAATTCAAGCCAAGTAGGTAAGTTCAACCTTAACCCCGACAGGCTAGTGGCCTATTCTGACCTAATTTATTCAAAGCCGAAACCGAAGCCCGTTCTCCTAAAATTGCGCTGTATAAGTGAGTCGCCCATATTCTAACTCTAGTCAAATTCGGCATGGAATAAGAAGGAATAAGAACTACACTTGTTCTATGTTCGAAAGTTTAAAACTTTCTCCTGAACACTCCCATATAGCTATCCCTGTTCTAGAATACTGGAAACATCACAATTGAAATTCCCGCTTCACCTAAGATTCGTAAAAAAAATTCATATTTTGATGTTGTAATGACTAATGTTGTGAAAATGCTGTGGTAGCAGGAGTCATATGTTGAAACCAAGCCGGGAGCTTCGCATGCTTCAGCGAGTCATACTTTAAGTCTGGAAGGTTATTAAGAATTTGTCGCCTCAAAATACCAACTTGTTAAGATAAGATTATTGTGAATCTCAGGATTGCAATTTTCTCCAAACCCTAGTGAAAGAACTATGTTTGACTGAATCGATGAGTATGAAGAAATATTTTAGTCCATTAAATATTCTAGTAATCGGGTTCTAAGATTTTCTGATTTGTGGATGAGGCCTGCCTCGAGTATTTACCCATCCCCAACCCAAATACCCAATTACATATAATATATATTTTATGTGTTGGTTTGTGGGTTTTCTAAATTTTCCGCCTTTTGGTTTCTTTTGTAAACTCAACAGATACATTTTTTCTTCAATGATATTTCTTTTTTGCCTATCAAAACAAATATATATATATATATTATATTAAAAGCCTTAAAGATATGGAAAACATTTAAACCCAATTAAATATTCGTAATCGGGTTCAAAATTCGTATTCTAATGCGGATTCGTCCCGAAAGTGTATCCTACCCAATGCAAGATTTTCTAAAATCGATCATTTTGGCCAAATCGAATAGATATTCGGTAGGCATGTGTACCCAATCCTCCAATGGATATGAAGATAGGTATGAAAATCTAACCGATGACGATGAGAATAGAAATAGGGATATAAATAATAAATAGATGAGATTTTCTAAATGCATAAAGAGAGAGAGAGAGAGAGAGAAAGAGAGATTTTCTAAAGCATTTTATTTTAACAAATTCCAATAAGGTATTTGGTAGGGTAGTGGTACCTCGATCCTTTAATAATATATATATATATATATATTTTCTTAAAGCAATTTATTTCATAAATTTTAATAAGGTATTCGTTTAGATAGTGTACCCCGATCCTTCACTAATAGGATTAAAAATCTAAATCCGATGAGAATAACGATAGAAATAATAATGGAGACACTTGTGATAGTAAATCCAAATCGCACTCCAACCGACTCATTACCATCCCAAGATATATAGTTAACTCCTACGCTAGATAAATGAACTACACATAACCAAGGTGGTCCATTCCTCAAGTTTGGCACTGTCCCAGAAGCTTGATCGTATGCAAATTCCCGAAGAGAACATAACATCGAAGAAGAAGATCATGAGCAAATCTTACTTAAATACCAATATAAGCAGCACAAAATAAACAAAACATTTTTTTTTTTTTCATATATACAAAACAAAAACACAAAAAAAAACAAAAAACAACTATAAGAAACGGCGCACCATGTGGGTCATCGACGCTGTTAGTTGTCAGGTTTGATGGAACAGCCCAATAAGAGAATTTCGCCGAGCCGCCCTCAAGGTAAATTAAGACGTTCGACCTAATAAGTGTCGAGGTAATAGTTTGAACAAAAGTCGGAACCATCTTTGTTAAACGACCAACTCTTTTAAAACCTCGAGTTTTTAGGATTTGAATTTAACATGAATATCATGGCTTCACATTAGAAGTAGTAATATAGACCCGACCCACTTTAGCCCATATTTTATGGTGGCCCGAATAGAACCCGGACCAGCCCGCTTGGCCCATTTTGGATTGTTATTTATTTTAAAAAAATTTAATGACTATATAAATTTTTTTTTTTAAACCGACTATTTTCTCGATTGTTAAAGATATTAGTTTTTCTTTATGAAAATAGAAAATAGTTGTTTATAGAAAAGAATATTGCTAAACAATTATTTTTAATAAAATAAATAATAAGGGTATAAAATAATTTAATAAAATAAAATAATTTATTTTATATTAATCTCTTTAATAATAAACTATAAGTATTTCAAAGAAAATTTATTTTACAAAACATAAAATTTGTAAATTTGTTACTATTATTATTTTTAATTTTTTTGTCTGCTTTGACCCATGGCCCTAATGGTCAGCCTGGGCTAATCAAAAGTAGACCTAAATGTGTGGTCACCACCGAACGATCCGTTTCCCAAATATATTTACACTCTCCTTCACATGCATTATAAATTTCATACTGGCGCCCGAGAATGAAAGGAGTCCATTATGGACTATCAAATTTACAAGGAGATGGTTCAACCAAAACCTTATACCAAATCTAGCCCTGATACCATGTTAAACACTTAATTAACTCTCCTAAACCTCGGAGCCTTTAAGACGGATTTAACATGAAGAACACATGGCTTCACACCCTCCTCACATATGCATGCGCCCCATACCCGCACGAGAGTCAACATGTCCATTATGACTTTCAAATTTACAAGAAGAGTGTTCGAACTAAAAATCTCAAGGTCAAGCTGCAAGATTTGACAATATGTTAAACGATCGACTCACTTGGAAACCTGAGCTCTGTAGCATTCTGATTAACATGAATATCAAATGGCTTCAAATCTAAAAAAGGCTTTCAACTAAAAGCCATAAGAGGTTACTGAGAAGTTCACTCACAAAACCCTTCAAGAGTCCGAACAAGTCCTAGTGTCCGGTATAGCCCGCATAATTTATTCCCATCAAATAGTCCGTCATCATCAAATGAAAGTAAAGTCACTCTCAGCAGTAAGAGAGTTGTGTTATTGAAAGCTGATTGGTTTAGGTTTTTCCAAAAAAAAAAAGAAACTAAAATAATTTAAAATTGAAAATAATGTTCAAACTAATACATGAACAATAATATCATAGTCATTAACTATGGCATTAAATTTTTTTTTTAAGTTAATGTTGTAATTAATGATCGTTTATTGTTCATAATAATTTGAGTATTATTTCTATTTTAAATTATTTTAATAAATTTTTTTTTTTCAAAAACTAAATATATCCAACTCATAAAGAAGGAATTAAACCAATGGCTAGGTATCACATTCCCCAATAAATCTACGATTTTATCATCTTATATTCAACCATATATCAACAATTTATTTAATATTTATATCTTATACATAATTATTAATAGTAAAAAGATATATAAAATATAACGATTTTTTTAAACTTATAAAAATATAAAGATAATTCATATATTAAAATATATTTTTAGGATATTATTAAAATTTGAGATAAAAAATATATAAGGGTTTCATATATTAAACATTTTTATTTTAAAATTTGAAAATTTTTGAAAATCATTTTTAAGATATGATATGATTCTCATATTTAATGTTACTTTATATATATATATAGGTATATATATATATATATATATATATATATATATATATATATATATATATATAGATATATATATATATATATATATATATATATATATATTAATATGTTACTTTTTATATATTTTTATAGAAGATAAATAATTTATATTTATAGAATTTAAATCGATTATTCATTATATTTATATATTAAAATCGAATTATTAATATATACATTATATATATAAAATAGTTTATTTACTATTTTTTATCAAAATATAAAAACTATAAATTAAATGTGAATGGTAATTTTACATCAGAGTTTACTGATATTTACATGTAAAAATATTCACTCGACATATCTGAGATATCGAAAATATTTGACATATATCTTCGATACATTATATTATCTGACATTCGAAAATTTCAATTATTAATATATACATTGGCATTTATAAAATAACCTTTGCTTATTTTATCAAAAATTTAAAATTATAAACAATTTAAATAATTTATATTTTATTGATATAGGTAGTCCGAGTGGTTTGTTTTCCCGCTTTTCAATCCTATCTGTTCTTTCCATATTCTTCATCCCTCCCTCTAAAGATTTATTTCTCCCATAAATATAATAATTGCTTGGGTTTTATTGGAAGCAATAAATGGTAAAAGATTTTTCGCATTAATAAATAACATTATTATTGCAAGCAATATTTTCTTTTTCTCAAAATAATTTATTATATACGCTATTCGCTGCCTTTAAATAATAAATATACACACTCTAAAGAGTCAAGACCAAAACCTAATTATGTTCTTAAATAATCGTAATATAAATAAATTTTTTAAATTATGTTAGTATTTTTATTTTATTTTTTACATTTATTCATTCTCGCTTTTACATCATAGTAATATATTCTCATAAATTTATTCTCATCAAACTATAACTCGAACCCCTTCTATTCTCATGTGTGTCCGACTCAACCTTTAACCATTGAGTTAGGTTTTATTGACAAATTATGTTACCATTTACTTCTAAATTTTAAATAGAAAAAACAATTTTGATATAAGAGTAAACTCATATTTTAAAAAGACCAACTCAATTTAAGGAAATAAGAAGAATTACGATATTTTCATTTTTATTTTTTTAATGACTAAATTTTAACGCTATTTTTTTAAGAATACATTTTAAAAGGTAACCCTAAAAAAATAGTAAAGAGACTGTCGAATATTTTATTTCGCTTAAATTTTAACAGAAAACACTTTGATATAAGAGAACTACATTTTAAAAAGACCAACTCAATTTAAGGAAATAAGAAGAATTACGATATTTTCATTTTTATTTCTTTAATTACTTAAATTGTAACACTCATTTTTTAAGAATACATTTTAAAAAGGTAACCCTAACAAAATACAGCGAGAATCGTCGAATATTTTATTTCTTTGCATGCTTCCAACTAGACATCACGGCGGGTATCATTTGTCGAGTACAAGTTTATGATTTTCAATCCATGACAGAAATTTCTGTATACTTTGCTATCATACTATGGCCCATTTTCACTTATAATCGATTGAGGTATTCCAAACCGACAAACAATATTTTCCACATTAATTGGATGACTTCCTTGTCTTTGATGGAGGCGAAGGCCTCCCACTCTCTATCCCTTTGTCAAGTAGCCTGGTAAAACCAACAATAGCTTTTTTCTCGAGTCGGGTAGTAGGCAAAGGGTCCAACTGGCATCAACTCCCCACTAAGCAAAGGACTAGGCCTGCGATGGTGGTTAGATCTGAGTCGGCCCTCAGATGGAGCTTGTCGCTGGCAACCCGCTTGTACTTTATGACATAGGTGGTCGTGATCCTCTCACGGTCACAATAATAACCTTAGCGTATGGGACCTAAGGAGCCGTAGTTCTCGCCACCGGATGGTTCCAGATATCCATTCATGGAGTTCAACCAATACATATTTTATTCTATATATTTTGGACCTATGAGCTAGATCCTTATGCTCCTTTTGGACTTAATAAATTTGAGGAAAATAGAGAGAAAAATAAAAAATAGGTTTAAACTTAACAAATTAATTCTATATATTTTATTCAACCCGATTGTATTTGTTTATTTTCTATAAAACTAAGAAAATCTTAAATATATACAATTTTGAGGGAATTTCAATATATTTTGAGCCATCGAGAAAATGATTTTTCGCTATTTTTTTTCCTTTCCGCACTCCCGATTCCAAACATAGAATTAAAGGTGTTCTTGTTTCATTTTCTAAGTCAAATGACACCAACCAAAATGCTTTCTTAACTCTGAATCCAAAACTTTTGTGGGGGCGCTAACACGCACGCGAGCATATCAACGACATATCTAACTATATGTTCACTAGTTATTATACATCAACAACAACAACAACGATACTGAAATGGAAACATAATTATTGCTTATATTATTGGGTGGGTTACAACAAAGATGATTTTATCAAAAAAAAAAAAAAATTATAAAGTCGAGAAATGGCTAGTAATTTCATGAACCTCCGTAAAGAAAACAATTACAATCATCTATATCATAGAAAATTCTCAAGACCCAGATCATGTTGTTAAAGGATACAAACCACCAAATCGGGATCTTAAATGAAAAAAATCTGCAAAAAAAAAAAAAAAAAAAAGTTCCAGCAGTTAAATAGTAAATACTTTACCATCATCCGCTGGTAAAATTAAGATCCCCAAGGCTCCAAACAGAGAACAATAAAGACCGGAAGAAGAAGAAGGAGAAGAAGAAGAACTCCAAAGCTGCCATGGCTACCACCAATAAGATATTTGACATCATTATATGATTTTCCGCTCAATTACCGAATAAGTGTCACATATAGTAACTAGACGCCTTAATCAAGGGCCCTTTCATCCCAATACCGATCTACAGTCGCTTCCAAAGGTCGAACTGAATTTCCAATGATGGGGCTCATGGTTCCACCAGGATTCAGCTTCATCACATCCACAAACAATGCCTGCCGCCTTAGAAACCGTGTCACAATTGACATTAGCCATTTCATCATCATGCAAAGGTTCCAATACTTGTAGCAAGTGAAGAAATTAAAGGAAAAAATGAATAGAAACAGAATCTAAGGCATTATTTAGAGTAAGGAAATATTGCCTGAGGAAGTCGACATAGAGAATTCATTTAGGCGTTTAACACAAAGGTTTCAAAGGCTCCTGGAGTTCGCTTATTTTGAAGTAGTTTGGAGCGGGCTACACAATGCAAACCCACCTCCACCATTTGATTTTCTTTTGTCGCTTAATGAGCATTATTTAAGATCAAGCTTCGATCCAGCCAAATTCGGGCAATACACCATGGAACCGATAAGAATCAACTCGACCTTCCATTTAAGGAACCTTTATTGAAACCCTTGAGCGTACAACATTTTCCTGTGTCCATCTAAGATAAATACATTGTATTTAGGAAGAAGCATAGTTTATGAGGAACAAACTCAACCCTTCATCATACATATTAATATATGAGCCTGTAAGGAATGTCTTACTATATGACATCTACTCTTGCCAACTCCACAATGTAAAATAATCTAAAAGCCATAATGGCGAATTTATCCTATTTCATACAATTTTTACTTGATAGTGTCTCGTATTTCCATTACGAACTTTAAAACTAGGAGAGGCTTCCCCGTGTTTTAGCCGCCTTAGTTCACAAGATTCTAGGTCGTAAGGTTTTGGTTTTACAATCAATTTATACACAACAATTTAGATATGGTGGCTCCTACAAATGCTAAAAACTCGGGGTGTTCAACCCATTTAGAACAATACTTTGGCAATGGTATGTTGCAAATCACCAACTAGAACAAAAGACACCAAAGATCTTTACTCATGAGTCGCATTTAGTGTATCAAGTCTCACTCGCTTAAAATGTAATGACCAGCCCATGAAGGATCCAATATCTGAATGACCTTAAGAGATTTGTCAAGTGACATCTACAACCGCATTAATAGATAGAAACTTTCAATAAGAAACTCCAAATGAAAATCGTAGTCCCAAAGAAAGAATCCATTTATATCTATTCAATGGTTGGCAAAGCTGATAGACACGTTATATTTTTAGTTAAAACAACCAAGCATATGGGAATATAAGAAAAAGGCATACCTCAGGCTCACCCAAATCTGGTCTGAATACTTCATAGCAAGGAGCATCTAAGGAGCAAATAAGGAAGTTTTGCGCTCAAACTCAAGCTCGTTCCAACATCCATTTCAAGCACCTCTGCAAAGGGCTCTTCATTAAGAACACTACTTGCATACTCACCATCCCTGCAATTAAAGGGAGAGAAGAAATATTTGTATCATTAGGACTTTGGTTTCAGATTTCTGACTTAGCAAATCGACTTGCTGAGTATGCTTGCCTCTAATTTTCTTTGGGACTAGTGTCTGCCTGAATGGAAACTTCTGGTGTGACACAGATGATTTTATTTTGGAAAGTTCAGCCTTTAATTCTCGAATCCACTTTTGCAAGCCCATCCATGTTTGCTTTCAAATCTTCATGATTTCGGCTTTCTCACTGACATGTACATGATTCCAATGCTGCCCTTAACAAAAAACTTGAGCCATCTGTTACTTATAACATGGTTTTGAATGAAAATTTGGAACTGTAGTTTAGCTAAATACATAGATAAATCAAACATAAACATCTGGCAAGAATATAAAGTCGATCTTGTATCAAAATAGGAATTGTTTCAAGAACCCCCCAAGAAGACAAAAACAAAAACAAAACCAAAAGATTGTTTCAAGCTTTACAACCAGATGTGATAGATGATTAATCCGACGTTTTAGTTTGATTTCCTGCCCGCATTTTGTGGAAAATAGAACAGAGAGATAGAACAGCGTAAAAAAGGAATCAAAGAAACTAACCAGTAGATGACTTTATGTGGCTAACTTGTTAAATCCCTCTTTCTTTCTTGAAACAACTGAGAATCTCAACTACAACTTCAACCTTCTTCTTGAATCCACAAAGTCTGTTCCGCGGTTTTTTGGAAACACCAGAACTGGAAATCCTAAAAATCTCTTCAAATTTCAACATTCTACTCACTATCTCACAACAACATTAGAGATGTAAAGAGAAGAATGGTTGATGACCACAGGATCGCATTTAGCATGTGTTTTTGTTCTGTCTAAGGGATGAGGTGAAGCTGCAAACGCTACTTTTTGTTGAAAAAGAGGTTTTAGCATAAGATCCTGCTCTCGATGTGCCAGCCTGCTAAGAGAACTTGCCACATTTTTGCGACCATGAGGGGGTTAAGAGTGAGTGCCTTTGATCTTTTAATATGTGTAGTCCGAGAGGGAGGTTTTGAGCTTCCTGCCAACTTACTGCTTTCTTCCATATTTTCAACTCTTCCTTATATGTATTTCTCCCATAAATATAATAATTGCTTGGGGTTTTATTGTGCTAAATAAAATGGTAAAAAAGATTTTTCGTACATTAATAAATAACATTATTATTGCAAGGCTATTTTCTTTCTCAAAAATAATTTATTATATGTCACGCTATTCGCCGGGCCTTTAAATAATAAATATACACACTTAAGAGTCAAGACCAAAAACTCAATTATGTTCTTAAATACTGTAATATAAATAAAATTTTAAATTATGTTAGTACTTTTTTATTTTATTTTTTTACATTTATTCATTCTGCTTTTACATCATAGTAATATATTCCCTATAATTTATTCTCATCAAACAATAATCCCGAACCCCTTCTATTTCATGTGTGTCCGACCTAAACCAACCATTGAGTTAGGTTTTATTGACAAATTATGTTACCTGTGACGCCCCAAAACCCGGGGGTCCGCTTTCAAGTCTGCAACAACCCTGGTTATCCATGTCCCTAAGGATATTAATTTCAAGTTCAACTAATACATGAACACACATCATAGTCATTAACTATGCATTAAATTTTTTTTGGGTTAATGCTGTAATTATCGACTCATTATTGTTCATACATTAATTTGAGCATTATTTTCATTTTTAAATTATTTTAATAAAATTTTTTTTCCAAAAAAACTAAATATATCCAAAACTCATAAAGAAGACATTAAACCAATGGCTAGGTATCAATATCCTCAACGATTTAATATCCTTATATTCAACCATATACATCAACAATTTATTTTAATATTTATATCTTATAAGAGCAATTATTAATAGTAAAAAGATATATAAAATATAACGATTTTTAACCTATAAAATATAAAGATAATTCATATATTAAAATATATTTTTAGGATATTAATTAAAATTTGAGATAAAATATATAAGTGCTCTAGTATATTAAACATTTTTATTTTAAAATTTTGAAAATTTTTGAAAATCATTTTTAAGATATGATATGATTTCATATTTAAATGTTACTTATATATATATATATATATATATATATATATATATATATATATATATATATATATATATATAGTATAGGCAGAGAGGGTAGGCAGTACAGTATATATATATATGAGAGGTAGTATATATATATATATATATATATATATATTAATATGTTACTTTTATATATTTATAGAAGATAAATACTTATATTTATAGGAATCTAAATCGATTATTCATTATATTTATATATTTAAAATCGAATTAATAATATATACATTATATTTATAAAATAACATTTTTACTTATTTTATCAAAATATAAAACTATAAACAAATTTAATGAATTTTAAATAATTTATATTTTACGATATTATAAAAGATTCACCGATATATCGGAGATATCGAAGATATCGGCTATATATCTTCGATACATTATATTATCTGACATCTAAAATCGAATTATTAATATATATTGGCATTTATAAAATAATTTCTTTGCTTATTTTATCAAAATTCTAAAATTATAAACAATTTAAATAATTTATATTTTATTGATATAGAGGTGGTCCGAGGTATTATCGCCAACCTATCTTCGTTTCTTCCATATTCTCTTTCATCCCTCCCTCTAGTGGTATTGATTTCCTCCCATAAATATAATAGTCGTTTGGGTTTTTATTGGAAGCAATAAATAGTATAAGATTTTCCCTTTACATTAATAAATAACGGTATTATTCTGGCTTGATATTTCTTCTCCCAAAATAATTTGACTATATCTGTATGATATTTGGCCTTTAAATAATAAATATATTTACATAAGAGTCAAGACAAAAACTCAATTATGTTCTTAAATCTGCGTAATATAAATAAATTTGCAATTATGTTAGTACTTTTTTATTTTATTTTTTTTTTTTTACATTTATTCATCACCTTTACATCATAGTAATATATTCCTCATAGTTGTTCCTCATCGAAACTATAATCCTGAACCCATACATTCTCATGTGTGTCCGATAATACTAACCATTGGGGTTGGTTTATTAATCAGAATTATATTTTGTGGCCTTTGAAAACCCGGGAGGTCAGTTTTCCAGGATTCAAGGGGGCTAACTTACAGATATCCCCATGTCCCTATGATATTAATTTCAAGTTCAAACTAATACATGAACAATAATATCATAGTCATTAACTATGGCATTAAATTTTTTTTTTAAGTTAATGTTGTAATTTCAAGTTATTAAATTTTTTTTTTTAAGTCGTGCTAGTAGTTGTAATATTCCTTTGGCTGGAGTTAGTAGTAGAGATCTTCCACCATTGGACCTTAAGCCCACAGTCACGGAGTTCGGAGTCTCACGGAGCGAAAATGCCTAGGGAGGGCATGATATTCGTAGTGGGACCCACGGAAGGGCGCGGTGGATTCTGGTGGACCCACGTTGGAGCCACACGAGAAGGGGCACCGGAAGTGGTCCGCGAAGGGTGTGGACCCCTGAGTCGGTGGCAACCAACGGTAGCTTTTACGGGCGGGGTAGTAGGCGGTGGATCGGCTATATCAGCTCGGAGCTAAGCAAGGACGGGGCTCTATGATGGTGGATTTAGATCTTAGTCGGCTCAGCCAGGATGGGGCTTGTCGTTAGCAGCGGTTGTCTTATGACCTTGGTGCATTTGCATCTGCTCTCATGGTTGGCTTGATAATAACCTTGTGTATGGGACTGTAATTTGGGATTACGCCTGGATGGTTTGCATATCCATTCATGGAGTTCAACTAAATCACATATTGTGCTCCTAACAGGTGGTAGACCCATTTAAGATATGGCCCATCTGATTGACATAAATTTATATTAGCAAGGAAAACTTAGGCACTGGAGCACAGATCTTGTGGGCTTCATTCCTATTGTCTGACAGCTCTCTTGAGCGTAGATAACATTATAGGGGTTAGTAAGAAGAGGATTCTTAATTACCATTAGTTCCATGCAGTACGAAAAGGTTCAGGAATGGAGCACGAGGCGATGATTCTTATTGAAATGGTACGCCAAATTAAATAAAACAATTTTTTTTAATTTTTTTAAATATATCTTTTATTTGATGATGTTCTAATAGTTATAAGAGTTTCAATTATATCATAAAAAATATGATTTTCTTATATTATAATATCTAGTTTTTTCTTAATAGAAAAAGACCATTAAAAAAAAGCATTGAGAAAAAACCAAAAAGCCAAATATTTTGGTTTTTTCTAATTCAGTAATAAGTCATGAAAAAATAAAAATAAAAAAGCTGAAAAGCCAAAAAATAAACGCGACCTAAATATAGTGTAATAACATAACATTAAAGTTGATTCCAAAGCATATTAGGTGAGGAAACCTAATGATACTCACATAGGGCTTGATTTAAGTGTAGTTATGGGGTGTCAATTGATAGTCTAACACAGAAAAAAAACTTTATACGCCTTGCACCGCAGTTAAAATATGTAATATAAAGCTATGAATTTGAGAATTCGAATGCAAAAACGACTTTGTTTGTGCAACCTAGCGGTATTCATATCTTAATTAGAAGTTCTTAGATAAAACTACTTCATGTCTTACATAGAAGGTATTACTAATACTCTCACATGGGCAGTCATTACTAAGAAACATCGAGGTATCTGTCTATATTTAGTCATTCGAAGTCTCTTTTATTAGTAGTGACACCCTAAATATATATATATATATATATATATATATATATATATATATATATATATATATATATATATATATATATATATATATATATATATATATATATATATATATATATATATCAGTTTATTATAATGCTGATACCCTAAATATAAAATCCCGGATCCGGCACTGTACTTACAAGTGTTTTGCTTTTAGAAGTTGGTCCAACCCCGGGCTGGTTGATGTTAAAATCGGAAAAGATCCCGACAACTTATTGTCAGCCAGATCGAGCCAGTAGAGATTGGAGAGTTTTCCCAAATAAGTGTAGATGAAAATAAGGGAGTCGATACATCACTCTTAAAAAATAGCGTGGTTTGATTTTAAATCAAAAATGTTAAATCTCAAAACCTTGTATGTTATGGTAATAGATTGAGCGGTATATTACTATAGAAGTGTTACAAGGCAATAAAATGTCTCCACTAAGACTCAAAACTAGGACCCCTCGTCTCCCTAAATGTCTCGTCTTTTTAAACTTTGAGCGTTTCGTGGCTTAGGCGTGTGGACTACATGCAATATGTTATGATAGTAGTTCATCTACTACCATAACTTTGCTATTCTACCATAACAGAAGTGGTTTTGATTTTTAGCAACTTTGACTTTTAAATAAAACTCTTCAGTATTTTTGGAAACGTAATATTGATCCCCTATTTTGCTTTCTTGATAAACTTATGTACAAATATTTTGTATGGATATCGGAAACATGAACAAAGATATATATTTAAGAAAAATTGAGTATCATCATCAACAGTTCTTACCAATGACATTGCATTTCTTGAGGAAAGGGTCATTATTATTAGTACTCATATATATCTCTACACCATTGCAGTGTTTTATCATAACAAGAATGGATTCTTCTATCCAACGCCTAATTCTCTCTAATATACAAGCGTAAGTTCAGAGTTCATGCACATTATCAACCGAAACACCAAACATCTGGAGATGGGGATGAAGAATTAAATTAAAAATAATACACTTTGAGCACGAGAACCGGGTGAGTAGAGATAATAGAACCAGAACCAGCAGATTGCCAACAATCTGGAAGACGACTTGCTCTCATCCTTTTATATCAGGTTGCGCTCCACGCCGCACCCACCACCGGAATATACGAATCCTGTGTAGCGTAATTGCCTATTACAAAATATGAAATGGTAATCAGCATGGTGGTGTCAAATAAATGTAGGTCCATTTTCATCAATGGCATATGACCTTTAAACCCCAATACCTATCCCAATGGAGAAGTATAAAGGGAACATTTTAGACCTAATTAAATATATGGATAGTGGTTGAAGATTTTGGATTCCGGTGATGCAGACACGATTAAGTATATCCTACATGTCCCTGACCAGAATACTCTATTAAATATATAATATATATTTATTTATATTAAAAGCCTTAAAGGTAAATTTAAGTGGATTATGAAGAATTAAATCTATTGCTGAAATCTGTAGCTCATAATAGTGCTATTAATATTATATGAGTAATTATTTTAATATTCATGATTTTTATAACAATTCATTTAACGAAATTGGAATAGAGTATTTAGGTAGAAACTGGCAAATAACCCAGTCTCTCATGGATGTGGGATAGGATATAAATAATAAATGAGAGATGGGGGATCGGAATCTAAAATCCTACTCAAATCCAGTCATTACCATCACTACCCCTATACATCATCTTAAGGAGATAGAAAAGAGTCAGCACTTCTCATCTAGTAATCAAAAATATTCTATTATCTCTTCCAATTTATAAATCTAACCCTTACTAAGTCAAGATGTTCAGGCCGGCAGTCCTTGGACAATCTAGGACCACCACCAAGGTTTTTATATGCACATGGAATGAAACTCTTGTGAAGATTAGACATGTGGTAAGGCTCCACCTCCCTGTTAGTAACCAAGAATGAAGTTACCTTACCTCGGAAGTGGTATGGAGATGCAATGAAATAGTAGGGACCAAATTGACGAGGAGGCTTGTATGTTTGATTACTCATAGCAAATCCGGTCCTGGCAACCTCTGACCTGTTAAAATATTTTCCTGTGGGAGGAAAGAGGGCCAATTGTATCTGAAGGTAGTCATTGATATTGAAGAAGGGGTTCTCGAGAAAAACTGAACCAGGAGTGAGATTCAGCTTATTCCAAAGGCTCGATTCTAGCGAATGGAAGATGTTCGAGTCAGACAATTCCCTGAAGGATGGACCCCTGAAGTACAGTGTCCCTTCATATGCATACGGCTTGCACTCTAGCCTCTGGATTCAGCTACCAGTCTGGGGAACACAATTGGCCAATTAGCATCAGGTTGGTAGCATATGTTTTCGGGTTTAGGTCCGGATTCTGACAGTAAGCAGTGTTCGAGAGACTAGTATTGCACACGAGGGTTTCCTGACTCTTTATAATAGATTAACAATTAAGTAGAGGAAATAAACACACATTATTATTATTATTAGTTCACGCGAGGTAAGGTGCTGTTATTCATGTTAATATATGAAGGTGCCAAAGTATTAGCAGCAGGATCAACTCAAAGTGAAGGGGAAGACCTTAAGCTGGCAAATGCTATCTATGTGAGCACGAAGAGCAAACCATAAAGCATCTTCTTATGCACTATCAGTCGGCTCGTATGCTTTGGGAAATTCTTTTGGCGATTATTGGTATGAGATGAGTTTTTTCTTTCTTACTTCGCCAGGCCCTTCTTTCTTGGGAAGGAGCTGGAGTGGGTAAAAAGCATAAAGTGTGAAGAATAAAAGTACTTTTCAATCAATAAAAATTGCAATTCATAGATATTTTATATGTGAATCTCAGTGATATGCAAATCTTTGAAATGTCCCGATACCCTTGGCTTCGGAGAGGCTTTAGGGAAGGAGGATTCTTTGTCGGTAAAGATCTGAGAAGGTCCTTTGAATTGTGCCTCTCTTTGGTGCTGAGGAGATTGATCTCATTTTATATTTCAAACTCTTATCTGTATAATTAACCTCTAGCCTCATCAATTTCATCAATTTAAACATTCAGTTTTGGTGCGAAAGGAATAGATTGACTTTTGATAATATTATTATTGCCCCAGTATAATTAGGAGATCATAATAGGTCTTTATAGATTTTTAACATGATAGGGTAGTTAATAGTTTGGCTCACTTTTGTACTCATGAAGTATACTCCCAGGTATGCTTTTGGTTGCTCTTTTGCGATTATTACATTACGTTTGTTTCTTGATAAGCATTCAAAAAAAAAAAAAGGTTAAAGGCTAAAATCGGGTGAGATGCTCACGCCTAATAGATTTGTATGTATCCGAACCAGCGTTGCCGATGAAATTTGGTTGTTTTGAAGATCAACAATTTGCGAGTGAACACATATCTTTGTCGCCCATCTTTGGTCTTGTCATTGAATGAATTGTCCTTTAGTTTCCTGCACAAGTTGAATGAATTAATTTTCATCACAGTATAATTTTATTTTATTAAAATAATTGAAATCACTTATTTACAATATTATTTTTATATTTTCAATAATAAAAGACTTATATTTCATAACTAGAAAATTACTACTTTAACATATTAACAAAAACATATGTAATTATTAAAAATTATACAACAGTTTTCAAAGAATTTTAGTAAATTTATTTTTATATGAATTTTCTAAATAGAAATAAAAAACGGGTTTATAAGAATGTGTGTGTAAAGACACTTAAAAATATCAATTATTAGGGATCTAATCATTTAAAAAAAATATTATTTGATTTTATACAAAAACAAAAATTTTATTTGATTTTGCCCTATTTTTATGTTTTAAATTAAATTTATATTCATTAATAATTTAAAAATATATAAAAAAGCAATTGGCAAATAGTGGTTCAAACCCCTAACCCAAACATTTGGCGGCTTTGTCGGATCTAGTGTCGAGGCCGTAAGCGAAGCACAGCACACTCCTAAAGTGCGAGTATGTGGTAGTATATACAGCTCTAATCAAATCTTTAGTATTGGAATGAAGAATAAGAACTTACTTATTATATGTTTGGAAAGCTGAAAACTTTCAAGGTAAAAAGTAAACATATCTACATCTAAATGGAAACATCTTTAATATGTTGTTGTCTTAAAAATTACATTAACATTTTATTAAAAAAATATAATGGATTCACCAAATCTTATAACATGGTATAACATTTTAATGTTTCTAAAAAGTAGGATATTAAGAAGGAATAGTTTTTTATTATATTATAATTAAATATTTAATTGTAAAAATAAATAAGAAATAGAAGTACTAAATGTCTTGAAATGAATGTCTTTCAAAAAAGAAAAGTGGAAATAGATAAAATTATACACAGGTATTAAACCCTAATTCAATCGCATTGTATTAATTAGTGATCAAACCTCATTATGTCACTTTTAGCCTGATGTACAATTCATTAATTTACCTTTTCACAAAATTTGAATTGGGTGGATGGACCTACAAGCTAAGATTATATATATATCTCTATATTATATATATATATATATATACTATATATATATATAGGAGTTACAGTGAATTGTTGGTGGTGGAGGGGTCAATAATGTAAGATATAAGACATTGGGAAACTTCATGATGAATAATGTAGTTGGAGATGGTGGATGATGGCCAGTTGGGTTTAGTCAAATTACCAAACACTTTAGAAAACGACATGCAGCGGTACCCAATCCTCCGATGGATATGAAGATAGGTATGAAAAATCTAAATCTGATGATGATGAGAATAGAAATAGGGATATAATATCATTGGAGATGTGATTTTCTAAATGCATATAGAGAGAGAGAGAGAGAGAGAGAAGAGATTTTCTAAAGCATTTTATTTTAATTAATTTGAATGGTATTTGGGTAGGGTAGTAATTTTAGATCATGTAATATATATATATATATATATATATATATATATATATTTCAGCAATTTATTTCGCAAGTACAATATGGTGCTGATTTGGATAGTGGTACCCGATCCTTCAATAAGTTAAAAAAATCTGTCCCCGATGAGAATATGTTAAGAATAATAAATGGAGACAGGGGATAGGGAATCTAAATCGTACCCAAATCCGACCCTATTACCATCCCAAGATATATAGAAGAACTCCTACACTAGATAACAACTTACACATAACTAAGGTGGTCCATTCCTGTTAAGTTTGGTACTGTCCCAGTAAGTTGATTGTATGCTAAATTCCTGAAGAGAACATAACATAAGAAGAAGAATATGATCATGAGCAAATCTTGTATCTAAAGATATAAGCAGGCACAAAAGCAAGCAAACATTTTTTTATTATACCTAAAAACAAAAACAAAAACAAAACAAAAGCAACTATAAAAGCCGGCACCCACAATTCATTGGCGTTTGTTAGGTTGTTGAGTTTGATAGACAGACCCGATAAGAAATTTACAATACGAACCACTTTGAATTGCAAATTAAGACAAAGTTCATTCAACAAGTGTCAAGGTAATAGTTTGAACAAAGAAATTAGAACCGTCTTTATTCAGCGACCAACTCTTTTTAAAGCGCCGAGTTTTTAGGATTTGAATTTAACATGAATCTGTGGCCGCATTAGAAGTAGTAATATAGACGAGCCACTTTAGCCATATTTTATGGTGGCGAATAGAACAGGACAGCCCGCTTGGCCCCATTTGGCTTGTTATTTATTTAAATTGACTATATAAAATTTTTTAAACGACTATTTCGATTGTTAAAAATATTAGTTTTCTTTTATGAAAAATAGAAATAGTTTGTTTATAGAAAAAAGAATGAATTATTAAATAATTATTTTTAATAAAATAAAATAATAAGGGTATAAAAATAATTTAAAATAAAATAAAATAATTTATTTTATATTAATCTCTTAATAATAAACTATAAGTATTTCAAGAAAAATTTATTTTACAAAACATATAAAATTTACAAATTTGTTAATTATTATTATTTTAATTTTATAGTTCACGACCATGGCGAATAGGGTTGGGGTGGGCTAATCAAAGTAGACCCCGAATAAAAATTGAAATTTGAAAGTTGGCCACGGCCAGATCCGTTTCCCGGCTATACTTCACGCTCTGCATTCCGTGCATGCATGTGGCCCCATACTCGCCCATGAGGAGTGGTAGAATCATTATGGACTCAAATTTACAGGAGATGGATTCGAACCAAAACCTTATACGAGTAGCACAGTTGCCATATTTAACCTGATAAAACTCTCCACAAAACCTCGACTTTTTAGGATTTGGATCTTTTATTCTGAATAATATGAAACATACCCTCCCTGCGTATGCATGCGGCGCATACCCGGTACCGTGGAGGTCGGTCAGTGTCCATTATGGACTTAATTACAAGAAGAGTGTTCGGACAAAATCTCATGTCGAGCCGAGGTGATCTATTATCATTAAGCAGTCATTCTTTAACCCCTCGAGCTCGTAAGATTCGGATTTAACATGAATATCACGGCCAAATCTAAAAAGGTCTAAAGTGGAAAAGCATACAGAGGAGTTATTGAGAAGTTCACTCCACAAACCTCGAGAGTACGAACAAGTCTAGTATTATGCAGTATAGCCCCGAATAATTTATTCCCCATCTCAAGCTATTATCATCATCAAATGAAAGTAAGTCAGATCTTGAGTAGGGAAGAGAAGAAAAGGAGGAAGCTTTTGACTTACATTTAGGTTTTCAAAAAAAAAAAAAAAAGAAACTAAAATAATTTAAAATTGAAAATAATGTTCAAACTGTCAGTGACAATAATATATTAGTCTAATTAACTATGGCATTAAATTTTTTTTTTTAGTTAATGTTGTAATTCTTGTGGTATTGTGTTCATGACTATTTAGAGCATTATTTTCATTTTAAGTATTTTAATAATTTTTCAAAAAACTAAATATATCCAAAACTCATAAAGAGGAATTAAACCAATGGATAGGTATCAATATCACTCAATAAATCATTGATTTTATCAAATACTTATATTCAGCCATATACATCAACAATTTATTTTAATATTATTTATATCTTATACATAATTATTAATAGTAAAAGATATATAAATAACGATTTTTAAACTTATAAAAATATAAGATAATTCTATCATTAAAATATATTTTTAGGATATTATTAGGTGAGATAAAAATATATAAGGGTTTCATATACTAAACATTTTCATTTTAAAATTTAGAAAGTTTTGAAAATCATTTTAGATATGAAATATGATTCCTCATCATTTAATGTTACTTTATATACTATATATATATATATATCTATATATATATATATATATATATATATATATATATATATTAATATATATTACTTTTATATATTTATAGGAATAAATAATTTATATTTATGAAGCGATAGATTACTCATTTATTATTTATATATTTAAAATCGAATTATTAATATATACATTATATTTATAAAATAACATTTTTACTTATTTTATCAAAATATAAAACTATAAACAAATTTTAATAGTTTAAATATTTTATATTTATTGATATTTATGTAAAAATATTCTCAGATATATAGATAATATCGAAGATATCGGAATATATCTTAATCACATTGCTATTGCCGGATATCGGAAAAGTAATTAATAATATCACCATTACATTTATAAAATAACTTGCCGCTTATTTATCAAAATTTAAATTATAAACAATTTAAATAATTTATCATTTTATTGATATATACGATTAGTCAAGTGGTTTGTTTTCCTTTCAAATCGCATTAGTTTCTGCCATATTCTTCATCCCTCCCTCTAGTGACTTTCCTTATAAATATAATAATTCGTTTGGATTTATTGGAAGCAATAAATAGTAAAGATTTTATACATTAATAAATAACATTATTATTGCGAAACAATGTAACATAATACGTTATTTTTAGATGGATTAAAATTGACAGAGAGTATAGGCGAAGTGGGCGATCTCCCAAATATAGGTATAATATGAGTATAACAAACAATTACATATCTGAGTTCTCATATTCTGTTTGAAACCAGAAAAAGTATTAAAGAAAAAATAGATGTTAAAAGTCGAAATGTTTTTTGGAAGGAAAATATAAAAAAAATGGGTTAAATTAATAAATTAATAATATATATATATATATATATGTTTTATCAAAAATTATTTTATTTGTTCTCTTTATAATATAAATATTAAGAAATTTGATTTTCTTACATATTCTATTATTATAATCAAATATATATAAAAAATCATTTTATTTAATATTTTTTGAGTTCCAAAGCGAGTATTAGTATACAGTAAGAAGAAAGAATAATGAAGGTATAATGTGTAGGAGCTGCATTTAAAATGACTATACAGACAAACAATTACCCAAATTTCTTAACATCCTTTCCCTACCCAGGGGAATAAGATTAGTCCATTCAATACCATAATGAAAAGCATTGCCTTATGCTCCTTTTGGACTTAATAAATTTGAGGAAAATAGAGAGAAAAATAAAAAATAGGTTTAAACTTAACAAATTAATTTTATATGTCTTATTTAAGCAGTTGTATTGTTTCTCTATATTTTAATATAGAACTAAGAAAAATCTTAAAATATATAAAATTCGAGAATTTCGATTATATTTTGAACCAATGAGAAATGATTTTCTTACAGCTCATTTTTCCTTTCCGCAATTCCGGATTCAAACATAAAATTAAGATGGTGTTGTTATTTCATTTTCTAAGTCAAAATGACACGCAATAAGGAAGCTTGATTTGAGACATAGTAAGGAAAGGAAACATTAATTACTATTTGTTTATATTGTTATTAATACAACAGCATGATTTATCAAAAAAAAATTAGCTGAGAAAATGACTAGTATTTCATGAACCTCTGTAAAAGAAAACAATTACAATCATCTTATATCATGAAAATTCTCAAAAGACCAGATCAGCATGTTGTTACATGTTTAAAACCACCAAATCAAATTCGAAATGAAAAAATCTGCAAAAAAAAGTTCCAGCAGTTAAATAGTAAATACTTTACCATCATCTGGGTTGGTAAAACCCAAGATCCCCTGCGTTCAACAGAGAACAACACTTTCGGGAAGAAGAAGAGGAGAAGAGAGAGAACTCCCGAGCTGCCACTTAGCTCATGACAGATCTTTGACATCTGTTATATGATTTTCAGGATTCAATTACCTAGGAATAAGTGTCATTTTACATAGTAGAATCAAGGGCCCTTTTCATCCCAACAGGCGATCTTTTGAAAGTCGTTTCGATTGTCGTGCTTGGAATTTCCAATGATGGGGCTCTGTTGATTTCCAGTGAATCAAACAATAAATCTGCTGCGGCTTGATGTCAAGCGTCTTGAAGCCGTCAACGTCGGTGACATTAAGAGCCATTTCATCATCATGCAAAGGTTCCAATACTTGCAGCAAGTGAAGAATTAAAGGAAAAAAAATGAATAAAACGATGGCAAAATTATTTAGAGTAAGGAAATATTGCACGAGGAAGTCACGACATAGAATTCATTAGGCGTTCTTTCACAGTGTTTGATTACACGGAATTTTGCTTTATTTTGAAGTAGTTTGGAGTGGAGCCGTCGTTGGCTCGACTCTCATTGTTACCTCTGTACATTTGTTTAATGAGCACATGGCACTTTGTTTCGATCCGGTTAATTTGTGTTACACCATGGGGCCCGATAAATCCGAACTCGACCTTCCATTTGTAGAAATCTTTGGTGAAGAGCTTCTTGGCGTGACATTTTCAGTCCATAAGACAACACATTGTATTTAGGAAGAAGCATAGTTTAAGGGAGGAACAAACTGACCCTTCATCATACATATTAATATATGAGCCTAAGGAATGTCTTACTATCTGTATTCCTTTCCAACCACAACCGAGAAAATAATCTAAAGCACAGGAAGGAATTATCCCTGGCTACTCATACAGTTTACTTGGTAGTGCATTTATTCTTGAACTTAAAACTAGGAGAGGCTTCTGTATTTTGCGAGTTTAGTTCACAAATCTGAGAGTTGCAAGGTTTGGTTTTACAACCAATTTATACACAACAATTTAGATATGGTGGCTCTACAAATGCTAAAAGTACGAAAAGTTCGACCCATTGAAACGTACTTTTGGCAACGAGGATGATATAAATCACCAACGAACTAGAACCAAGACACCCGACATCTTTACTCAGTGGTTATTTAGTGTATCAAGTCTCAATTCTGCTTAAAATAGAATGACCAAGCCATGAAGGATCCAACATCTGAATGACCTTAAGAGATTTGTCAAGTGATACATTGCATTAATAGATAGAAGCTGCAATCGAAACTACGAAATGAAAAAAGCTTGTAGTCCCAAAGAAATAATCCATACGGATACTCTATCTTAATGGTTGGCAAAGGCGATAGACCAATTCTCTTTTTAGTTAAAGCGACGAGCATATGGGAATATAAGAAAAGGCATACCTCGGGCTCACGAATGCAATTAAAATGCTTCACTGGCAAGGAGCATCTGGGAGCAACAAGGAGTTTTTGCAGTTAAACAAACTCTGCAGTTCCAGTTGATCCATTTGGCTCCACCGCGGTGGCTCTTGTTAAGAACACTACTTGCATACTCCACCGTCACACCAGTTAAAGGAAAAAGAAATATTTGTATCATTAGGATCTTGGTTTCACAGCCTTGACTTAGCGGCGACTTGTTGAGTATGCTTGCCTCTAATTTTCTTAGGACTGATGCCTTCTTTGGAAACTTCTCGGTCTGGATGTTGTTTTATTTTGGAAGAAGTTGATCTTTAATTCACGAACCACTTTGCGATCTCATCCATGTTTGCTGACTTCATGATTTCGAAGCTTTCCCAGTGACATGTACATGATTCGATGCGAAACGAGAACAAAACTTGTTATCTGTTACTTATAACATGGTTTGAATTAAAATTTGGAAACTGTGGTTGCTAAATACGCGATAAATCAAACATAAACATCTGGCAAGAATATAAAGTCGATCTTGATTGTGGAAAATAGAACAGAGAGATAGAACAGCACAGCGTAAAAAAGGAATCAAAGAAACTAACCAGTAGATGACTTTACAGAAGCAGCTTTGCTGGCCCTCTTCTTCTTGAAACAACGAGAAAGGAGAATCTCTATTCAGCTGTGCCTTCTGAATCACAAAGTACGTTTCGGTTTGGAAACACCGGAGGCGATCTAAAATCTCTTCAGCTCCCCCGACATCTCCACTCGATTTGATTATAACAACATTAGAGGCAGAAAGAGAAATGGTTGATGACAAATTACGTCCTTACATTAGCATGTGTTTTTTGTTCTGTCTGTGGCGGTGGAGGTGAAGCGGTGGGAACGCGATTTTTGTTGAAAAAGAGGTTTTAACCTGAATCCTTGTTCTGTGAGTGTTGCTGAAAGAAGAACTTGCCACATTTTTGCGAATCTGCGAGTGAGTCGAATATGGCCTTTGATCTTTTAATATGGGTAGGTAGTCCGAGTGGTTTGTTTTCCCGCTTTCAATCCCATTCGTTTCTTCCATATTCTTCATCCCTTCCTCTAGTGACAGATTTCCTCCCATAAATATAATAGATTAGTTTAGGTTTTATTGGAAGTAATAGTAGTAAAGATTTTAGCACATTAATAAATAACATTATTGTGCAAGCAATATTTTCTTTCTCAAAATAATTTATTATATGATCTTGCTATTAATGTGCTTTAGATAAATAAATACTCACTTAAGAGTCAAGACCAAAAACTCAATTATGTTCTTAAATACGTAATATAAATAAAATTTTAAATTATGTTAGTACTTTTTATTTTATTTTTACATTTATTCGATACCTTTTACATCATATTATATATTTCCTCATAAATTTATTCTCATCAAACTATAATCAGACCCTTCTATTCTCATGTGTATTTGTCAACCTTTAACCAGTGAGTTGCGTTTTATTATTAATAATTATATTTACTGTGGCGCCCCAAAGTGGGGTCGTTTTCAAGTTCAAGGGGCTAACTTTGAATATCCCATGTCTGATGGTAATTTCAGGTTTCAATAATACATGAACAATAATATCACCAGTCATTAACTATAATATTAAATTTTTTTAAGTTAATGTTGTAATTACTGACTGCGGTATTATTGTTCATGCATTAATTTGAGCATTATTTTCATTTTTAAATTATTTTAATAAATTTTTTTTTTCAAAAAAACTAAATATCAAAATTCATAAAAGACATTAAACAGCTGGTATGTCATTATCTCTATAATAAATGACGTTTATCATCTTCTGTCAACCATATATCAACAATTTTATTTTAATATTTATATCTTATACATAATTATTAATAGTAAAAAGATATATAAATCTCTGCGATTTTTAAACTTATAAAAATATAAAAGATAATTCATATATTAAAATATATTTTAGGATATTATTAAAATTTACGATAAAATATATAAGGGTTTCATATATTAAACATTTTATTTTAAAAATTTGAAAATTTTGAAAATCATTTTTAATATATGATATGATTCTGTATTTAATGTTACTTTATATATATATATATATATATATATATATATATATATTAATATATTACTTTTATATATTTATAGAAGATAAATAATTTATATTTATAGAGCAAATATAGTGCTATTTATATTTATATTTTTAAAATTGAATTATTAATATATACACATTATATTTATAAAATAACATTTTACTTATTTATCAAAATATAAAACTATAAACAAATTTTAATGAATTTTAATCATTTATATTTTATTGATATTTATGTAAAAATATTCACTCGATATATCGGAATATCGAATATATGGATATATCTTGATACATTATATTATCGTATATCGGAAAATCGAATTATTAATATATACATTACATTTTATAATATGCTTCTTTGCCTTATTTTATCAAAATTTAAAATTATAAACAATTTAAATAATTTATATTTTATTGGGAGGAGGAGAGGAGGAGGCGGGCGAGAGGGGGCGGCGGAAGAGAGCGAGAATGAAGAAACAATGACGAAATACTTATATTTCTTGCACCACACACCTTTTTGCACAACCTTTCACACTACTACCATACACACACCTGCCTTTTCTTACACACCTTTGCACCTCTCTGCTACGTAAGTAAGTGGTTTTTCTTTTTTAAAAACTCCAATCCCATTCATTTCTTCCATATTCTTCATCCCTCCCTCTAGTGGCAGCTTTCCTCCATAAATATAATAGTCGTTTACAGTTTTTATTGAAACAATAAATGGTAAAAGTTACCTTGTGTAAATAACATTATTGCAAGCAATATTTTCTTTTCTCAAAAAATAATTTATTATATCTTTCTTTGCTATTGTATTTAATAATAAAAATATACACACTTAAGAGTCAAGACCAAAAACTCCAATTATGTTCTTAAATCTTTTGTAATATAAATAAAATTTTAAATTATGTTAGTACTTTTTATTTTATTTTTATTTATTCATTCGCTTTTACATCATAGTAATATATTCCTCATAAATTTATTCTCATCGAAACTATAATCCTGAACCCCTTCTGTTCTCAGTGTGATAACCTTTAACCATTGAGTTAGGTTTTATTGACAAATTATGTTACCATTTACTTCTAAATTTTAAATAGAAAAAACAATTTTGATATAAGAAAATAAGAAGAATTACGATATTTTCATTTTTATTTTTTTAATGACTAAATTTTAACGCTATTTTTTTAAGAATACATTTTAAAAGGTAACCCTAACAAAATAATAAAGAGAATTCGAATATTTTATTTCTTGTATAAATTTTAAATAGAAAAAACAATTTTGATATAAGAGTAAACTCATATTTTAAAAGATAACTCAATTTAATGAAATAAGAAGAATTCACGATATTTTTTCATTTTTATTTTTTAATGACTAAATTTTAACGTAGTATTTTAGAATCCATTTCAAAAGTGCTTAAAAATATAGTAAAAAAGAGAATCTTATTAAGAATATTTAACTATATTTGTTTAAATTTTAAATAGAAAAAACAATTTTGATATAAAGTAAACTCATTTTAAAAAGACCAACTCAATTTAAGGAAATAAGAAAAATTACGATATTTTATTTTTATTTTTAATTACTAAATTTTTAACAATATTTTAGAAATACATTTAAAAGTAACTCTTAAAATAGTAAGAGAATACATCGAATATTTTATTTCTTGTTTAAATTTTAAATAGAAAAAACAATTTTGATATAAGAGTAAACTCATATTTTAAAAAGACCAACTCAATTTAAGGAAATAAGAAAATTCTGATATTTTCATTTTTATTTTTTTGTAATTACTAAATTGTAACATATTTTTTAAGAATACATTTTAAAAGGTAACCCTAACAAAATAGTAAAGAGAATCTGTCGAATATTTTATTTCTTGTTAGATGCTTCCAACTAGACATTGCTTTGTGGGTATCGACACCAACTAGACATTGCTTTGTGGGTATCGCGGTGTCGAGTACAAGTTTATGATTTTCAATCCATGACAGAAATTTCTGTATACTATGGCCCATTATCGATTCTGATCGATTGAGGTATTCCAAATGACAATATTCTTCCACAATTGGGTGGCGTCTTGTCTTTGTGGAGGCAGACCTCGGCCTCTCTCTTTGCTAGTAGTCGTGGCAACGGTAGCTTTTACGAGAAATTTGGGGGTAGTAGCGTTAGTCTGTGTCAACCCAAGCAAGAGTTTGGGGGCTCATGATGGTGTAGTTAGATCTTGAGTCGGCTCCCTTGAGATGGGAGCTTAATGGGTTGTATGATTGTACTATGACATAGGTGGGCGCATCTGCTCTCATGGTTGGCCCGATGTAACGTGTATGGGACCTATGTTGGGGATTACTACTTGCTGGATATTCATATCCATTCATGGGTTCAGCTGATACATATTGTCCACTGTTGAGGTGGTAAGACATTTAAGATATGGCCCATCTGAAGGTGCTTATACAATTGCCCGTTCATAAGGAAAACCTAATTTTGCCTGAACCTGAATCTTGTAAGAACTCATTCACTGTTAATCGGCAATTTCCTATTGGCGTGAATAACGCATTATATGGGGTTAGTTAGAGATTCTTAGTCTAGTTCCAAGCGAGCTGAAAGGTTGAATGAATGGAGTACAGCGATTCATGTTAAATATTTTAAGTGAATGCCCAAATTAAATAAAACAATATTTTTTTTAAATTTTTTAAATATATATGCTTTTTATTTAATTGTATTAATAGATGCATAGAGAGTTTCAATTATATCATAAAAAATATGATTTTATATCATTATAATATCTAGTTTTCTTAATAGAAAAAGACCGACCAAAAAAGCATTAGAAAAAAGCTAAAAAGCCAAATATTTTTTTGGGTTTTTTTCTGAATAATAATAAGTCATGAAAAAATAAAAATAAAAAAATTGAAAACCAAAAAATAAACGACTAAAATATATTAACCATTCTCCCTACCCAATAAAATTCAATTCACTCTCGTGAGAAACCTAATGATACTCACATAGAGGCGAGATTTACGTGTGATTCATGGGGTGTCAGTGTTCTCTTTATGAAAAAACTTTATAAACCTTTTTTTTACTTAGTTTAAAATTATGTAATATAAGGCTATGAGTGCAGAAGTTCAGATGCAGGCTTTTGTTTGAACTAATATAATATTATATCACTTATTAGAAGTTCTTAGATAAAACTACTTCATGTCTTACATAGAAGGTATTACTAATACTCTCACATGGGCAGTCATTACTAAGAAACATAGGTAAAATATAATCCATATTTCAAATCATTAAGTCATAACATTGTAGTGACTAAAAATATATATATATATACTATCTTATATATTATGATTATTATAATAATCTGCATCAATTTTGAAAGTTGAGTATCATGTCACTGAGGTTCAACACCAGCCAGGCATGCATTTCTTGAGAAGGGTCATTATTAGCCCCATTACTCCATATGTGTCTTCACCATGCTAGTGTTTTAACATAACAAGAATGGATTCTTCATTCAACGCCTAATTCTCTCTATTACAAGTATCAGTTCAAGTAGTTAGCCATGTTATCCCAACCGGGAAATCACCAAACATCGGAGATGGGGATGAAGAAATTAAATTAAAAATAATACATTTTGAGCCACAGGCAGAATGGGCTAGGCCAGGGCAGAACCAGCAGAATGCCGCACAGTCTGAAGACGACTTGCTCTCATCCTTTTATATCAGTTGCAGCTCCCGCCGCCTCCACCACCGGAGAGTATACCAAATCCACACCACCTTGTAGCGTAGTACCTAATACAAAATATGGAAATGGTAGTCGTATGTGAATCAATCGTCTCAGTTCCTTTCAAATTACCCTATCACCTAATCGTGTATATGACCTTTGAACCCCAATACCCTACCCGAATGGAGGAGAGTATAAAGGAACATTTTAGACCCAATTAAATATATGGGTAATCGGGTTCGAAGATTTTCGGATTCGGTGATAAATAAGGGCCAATTCTAATTATGTCATCTACAACAATCTGACCAGAATACTCTATTAAATATATAATTCTTAGTAATATTATACTGATAAATTATTTTTAATATTCACTTGTTTCATAACAGTATTTCACAGAACAGATAAAGCGTGTTGGATGGGACCTTGATAACCCGATCCTCTCATGGATGTAGGGATGGGGATATAAATAATAAATGGAGATGGGGATCGGGAATCTAAATCCTATAAAATCCAGGTCATTGCCATCACTACCCTATACCACATCATCTTAAAGGGGATAGAAAAGAGTCAACACTTCTCGTAAAATGTATAAAATTAACCTGTTACCATCATCTTAATTACAAATCTATTCTTTACACTAGTGAATCGACAAGCCACTTGGTCCTTGGACAATCTAGGACCACCACCAAGGTTTTTATATGCACTGTGGTAGCTGAATATTCCATAGTCAATTATATTGTGAAATCTGCACTCTAATGGTAACCAATGTTGTCCATGCTAGGGGTGTAAACGAGTCAACCTACTTGTGAGCTACTCAAGCCCGACTCGTAAAATACTCGAATTCGATTCAGAGTTAATCCAGTTGAACTCGAGCTCGAGTAGCTTGTCGAATCGAGTTCGAGCATCACACTACCCGACTCAAGCTGCTCGCAAGCTTAATCGAGCTTTACTATTTTATTAATCAAGTTGAACTTGAAGTCAAGTTCGAGTTTCGAGTTTTTCAATCGAGTCGAGCTCAAGTCAAGTTCAAGCTTGGCTTTGTATTGACTCGACTCGATTACACTCCTAGTCCATGGACATATACTAGAGTCCCATGCCCTTATGGTGGTGTAAGAAATTCAACACTTAATACATCCCACATCAATCACCAGAAGCACAAGCCATGGAAAATAAGTTTCACACAGTCCTAAAAAACTCCACCATCCATCAAGTGCAAAACACTCAATTTACACAGTTGCAGAAACATTAGAAATCAGCATCACAAACCATTAGTCAATAACACGGGAGAAGCATTGCAGAAGATAAAATTTCTCCCAGATCAGCCTCATTAATCACATCATGCCATTTCAGAAAATAGATTAAAAAAACCTAAAATAGCTAAAAATTTATTATTGAATGAGAAAAACAAACCAAATTAGTAGATTGGAAGATCTTCATCATAGGTACCCAAGCCCAATAGGAGAGCGCAACCCAAAAAACTGACCTAATAGGTGGGAAAACCTCTCAAGCTTAAGTACCACTCCACAATCTCATGTGGAACTGATGTGGGATCGTATCACTCTATAGAAGTCGGACGTCCGCGGAAGACTCACTCTTTGGATAGTATTCACTCCAAACCCTCTCTTATTACTTGGTAAGTACCTTTCCGCCTACCTTTGACTCTCAATGAAAGCGCAATAAGGCAGAATTTTTAAGCTCAATAAGAGAGTCCAACCCAAAAAACCATCCTGATAGGTGGGAGAACCTCTCAAACTTAAGTACTACTCCACAATCTCATGTGGAACCGATGTGGGATCGTATCACTTTATCAGGCACAACTAGAGACCAAGAATAATACATTTCAATTTTGGAGACTTCTAGGACAATTATCAATCTAAACCAGTTATCTCTTCTTTACTAGATTTTTAAGGCAATCTCAGAACTCTCGTACGTATGCTACTAAATACTTTTAGCTCTGCATACATGTTCTTTGTTTTCATGTTGTCTGATTGTTTTTTCTCTGATATGGCCTATACATGTTCAACTTTTAATAAAGGCAAAGCTTCAGAATTGTTTTTATTTACAGATATGAATGGGTTCCAAATAAGGCTTACCTATAAAAGATTATAATATCATGAGGGCAGCAGATATAGATCTCCAACATCAGCAATCAGGCACTTTATAAATTGTAGAGAAACCTACAAATAGAAGCTCGATATCAATGTCTAATCATAAGTATCCACTGTGAAAAATCAGGTTCATCTGATGAGCAGAAACCATCTGATCTACATCTCTTAGATTATACCATTGTCTGTCCACTAATTGCATGAGTGTTGTTGAGTTTTAATGATTATCGTCACAATTTCTGAGTATCATGTAGTCTTGAGAATGAAGTATCGATAGAGGTCAAACACTGCTTGTAAAGCTAATACGATTCACCGGCTCCATGTAAATTGGCAGGTGGTATTTAGTTGAAAGGTTCTCACTATATCAGGCAGTGCAGGTTGGTCTCTTCTATTGGGCTTGGGTACTTATCATTGGTACTTTCATTGAGGCACGGTGCATAGGCAGGAAGGACTACTGAAGAGGACTACCGGTGCCCCGAGAGATCCCGAATGAAAGCTATGCAGGGTATGAGCCGTCGCGGACGTCGACTTCTTTAGGAGTGGAGCAATGTGCGATCTCATCGACTCATGTAGAGGTGTGGTACTTAAAGCTTGAGAGGTTCTCCCACCCATCAGGTCGGTCTTTGGGGTTGGGATCTCCTGTGATATCATGCTTATGCGTGCTTAGCTGGCTCTACGCTGACCCATTCTTTGAAGAATTTCAGTTGCTAGATGTCTTTTGAGCATGGTTCTTGATTGTTCAGGTCACTTGGGAATGAATCCTACTCCACCTAAAACCTACTAAAATTACACGTCCACTGATTGTTGGTTGATTGATTGGTTTAATCATAAAACTAGATCAACGAAACATCAAATAAAAAAATTCAAGTAAACAATCATATCCCTCACATGAAGAACCCAACGGTCCCAACCACTTAACAAAATCTAGAATAGACATAGAGGCACCATCCTATGACTTTCTAACTTAAGCCAGAGAGAGCATGGTACCCTACCTTTTTGAAAAAAGTTGAATACGAATTGTCCCGATGGAGTTATAGTTTCCTGCCATACACGTGCAGAAGTTACCCTGTAAAGAAATCCAAAAATACCACGTAGTATGGGGCTATTCATACTTGAGGCATGATCTATCAATGATTGGCAGCCAGAGCATTCACTCACTTGGTCAGACTCATAACGCCGATATGGTAAGATCAACTGTAGAATAAACAATAATGACCCAGCATAAATACAGGAAATGAAGAAGAGAGATCAAAAACAAAATAAAATAAACAAAAAAAGGGACAAAACAAGCAAACACGTTATTGGCAGAATTACAAGGTTTTTTATAAAACTTCATTAGACAAACTATTAAGAAAGTGAAAGACAAGCAGAGCTGTCACGTGCAAACTTGCTTGTTTATCCATGACATTTGTGTACTCCATTACTAAAATCCATCTCTATATCAGAAAACAATGCACCAAATCAAGGTTTTGGATCATGCAAAATGTCAAACATATATACTATTTATTTGATCACACGTCATTATTCCTATCATATTATCTGTGCACTGCATTTGAATCTCTAAAATAATTTCAGGAATAATTGACATTCCTAACCAGCCACATTGAGCAACAACATCAGTAGCCCTATCAAGGAAAAAAAACTCCAGCTCTTCATAGATCCTTGCTTTTGTACTGTTGTCATACCAGGAGAAAAGGACATCTTTTTCTTAGCATGAGACACCAGTAAGATTTTCATCCAAGAAAAATAAGTCCCCTAAGAAGTGGATTTAGACAAACAATGAAATAACAAGCCATTTATTAAGGACTGCATTAATTTAGGCAAACCTTTTTTTTTTGATGTCGGTAAAAGCAATATATAGATCAAAAAGAGTCTGAGCTCCCAAAGGAATTTTCAAGAAACCTATTTACATTTCAACTACTACAAGGTTTATGCGTTCAAATCTCTTTATTTATTCTATTCAGACTGTAATCAGAGATGGATTGAGAAAATTGTATTTTAAATCACAAAGCAACCTATTCTGTGTTAAAAAGCACTGTGTCATATTAAACAAATCTATAGAGTTTGAGCTTTTAAGAGAGTTGGTCGTTTAACATGATATTAGAGCCTGGTTTGGTAGGAGGCCCTGGGTTTGAACCACCTCTTTGCAATTTATTCCCCATTTGTTAATTTGAAAGTCCATGGAGGACTCTATTTGGTTTGTTTGACTCTCCACATGCGGGTATGGGACTGCACATGACGGAGGGTGTTAAAAGGCATGATTTTCATATTAAACTCAAATCTTATAAGCTTGAGCTTTTAGGAGAGTTGGTTGTTTAATAATATATAAGACAATCTCAAACCTAATAGGAAAGAATATGAAGTTTCCTAACTCTACCTATATACGTATTTCCTTTTCTCAACTAGTTTCTAATTCTACAATGCTCTATCTTTAAACAATGAAACTTTCAAGAATTTGAATCGGTATCAAAATCTATATTCTTGTTATTGAAATTGCTTGCAACTATTCTAGTTAATACTGAAGAAAAAGACAGGTGCACTAGATAATGTGGTTTATGGAGGCAGCATTTATTCTGACATCTGGTAATACACCAAAGGACTAGGACTAAATCCAAAAAGAGGGATTGAGAATGTGAGATAGTTCTTTGAAGGGGAGTTTTGAGAATAAAGGTAGTTTTGGGAGCCACCGTTTTAATGGCTTGAGCATATGCTTTTGTTCAATCCAGAAGCTGGGTTCCAATAGCCAAAATAAACAAATAAAGGAAGAAAAGAGGTGATTATGATCCTTTCTACACACCAAAAACTCTTAAAGGTTGGCTAATACTAGCAAGTAATTAAATTAATCATTAACATTACTTAAAACCTGATCAAAAAGACCAAAAGGCACATTTATTCACCACTATTTTGAACAGCATTACCTGTAGTAGTAGCTTGTCTTTTTTTATCTACTAACATAGAAGGTTATGTCAAACACTTAACAAAGAAAAAAATATGACTGGAAATAAAGAGGACAAAAAATCTACAAAGAATGCCTTTCCAGGAAGAAGGGCACCCAAACCGAAGTGAGGTCCACAACCATTGATTCAGACTTCCAATATGAAGGTAGATATGTTTAACCAGTTAATATCCATAACAAGACTTATGCTTTAAGAAGTCGCTTTAGCGATGTACACTGCAGGTTCAAGTTGTGGCATTCAGCAGGTTACCCAGCATGTGGAAAGATTTTTACTAGCCACAAGGTTTGCTCTTCTGGGGGCATGAGTTCGTGTCCAGAACCTCTTGAGAAACTGAAGGATCAAGCTTACAGAAAAAGAGCTAACACTGGCACATTTACTTTCCTTCAATCAAAACTATCCAACTTAGCATTGTGATTGGCCTTCAAGCATTTATTACCATTGGTCATAGCTACGCTAAGCTCCCTCATGAAAGGTCTTGAAGAAAGGAAAATAAAAGAGAATAATATAGAAATATGGACAGCATTAGAAGCATTAGTGCTGTGCTATCCTATCTCAATAACTATATAAGGATACAAATAATTGTAAATGAGAAAAATATCCTTGGAAGCAATCCTAGTTAACATTGGCAGGACGCAATCATTTACTGAACATCATGGACATGATTTTTTAACCACAAATTTGAACAGAGCATCTCTAGAGTGCAGTGCTTTCTTATAGATTAGTACGTTTGACACAAAATTCTTTACATGGGCCATGTTTCTAAATTACACAAATTTGTTCACGATATTACTGAGCTTGAAATTAGCAAAAATGTAAAGATAACTAACTCTATATGTAAGCTAAAAGCACTTCATTTCAATGTTTTCATCAATTTCGATCATATAAAGAGACTTAACCTAGTTTGTGATCAACTATCGCATAATGCAAGTAAGCAGGCACAAGTAGATCTTTAATTTTTGTAGCTTAACAATCCAAGACCATAAAAATAAAGCATCAAAAATAAATATTCAAATTAAAAAACTAACAATAGTTGAGAAACCAATACCAGATTCATTTTGCCTGGTGCCAAGGAGAAATCCCAAGCAATATATGAGTTTATTGATTCCACCATCAATGAAACCTAGAGATATGACAAATATGAGGTCATGAATTTGGTACTCGCATCAGACATCTCAGGCCCTAACACATAGAAGAAAATTTAATTGAAAGACAAAATAATTGAGCAATGTCGTAAAAACCCTAAACCAGCCACCTGCCAGACAGTGGATTAGGTTCAGCATAGTGCAATTAGCTGTTGAAGCTCTAAAATGTTTGTGTTTACATAAACTAAAGGCAATTAAAAATTTAATACATACCATCGAAGCATACATCAACTAAACAGTGTCAGATACACATGCACATACTCAGGCATGTAGATGCATGCACACTTATATACATGCATATGCCCACGTGTATGTATATAAAAGAACTCCCAATTTTCTCAGAGGTATCTCCTTTAATCAATTTAATTCATACATTCACTTTAATTATGTTACTTTACAAAATTGTGGAACACATATTATTTGGAGATAAATCAAGCATCCGTTCAAGTCATGGAAAATATGATGCATGAAGTTGGGAGTTAAACAGTGCAGTTAACCCCAGGAGCTATATTAAGATAAAGCAGTGTTTACACTAACCTTCATGAATCTTGCTTTATGGGTTTCCCATGAAAATTATCACAAAGGCCAATTTTTAATAAATTTGTTGCCTTCCTCCTCTGCTTTATGCTTCAACCATGGATCTTCGAGCTACACACACAAACCACACCATTTACAGGCAAATACCAAACCAAATTGACCTCAATCAAGCTTGCTTTGTTTGGTTTTTCCATTACTAAAAGGTCAATTAGGTTTTGGTTCCAATATAAACCCATCATGTCACTTCAGCTAATTTCTTTTCAAAATACTGACCAAACCACAACTGTTGACACCTCTAATTGGATTATGTATAGAGATTCTGAACCTTCTTGACTATAATAGATCCTAAAGAAGATCCTGCAGTTTATATACACATGATCATGTGGGAGTATCTCATAATTTTCCCCAGTGGGAATGATTCTTATGGATGGTTTACAGCCAACAGTTATTTAGCTCTTAACTTTATGGTGCTCCATATCATATCCTTTTTGAGACAGTTCCAACTTTCACAGGGCTACTCTTTTAATCTAAATAAGATTTTTATACTTTAACACTTGAGTGAAGGTTTTTCAGGAAGAAATGCATACTGGACAGAGGAACACCTCAGGTTAGCAAATAATATAGAATTACAAACAGAAATACATGAATCGTCACCCTGGATCATGAAGAAGTAAACTCTTACAAAAAGCAGTACAAACAAACCTCATGAGTTTTTCCAGCTGGAATGCTGATCTCTTTGTGCTCGTCATTTTTCCTGTAGATTACAACCCAACAAACTTCAATATTTGAAACTAATGACACCATGTAATAGAAAATTTTCATAAGTTACCTTGATTCTATTGCACCAGCCTCTTCAGCAGAAATAAAGAACGGGGAATTTGCAAAGACCTCACTGATCAAAACACAAATGCTTATCAACACACAAACTACCAAGATTACCATGGTGCAAAGAAACAACAGAGGATGAATTAAATTCTTCTTGAATTCACAAAAGTCACTTTATATAGAGAAACTGATATCATACATGATGACAGAAAATAAAAGACTAGGTATAATCAAAAGCAAAGCTGCTTGCGAATTTCACATAGAAAAAGTGAATTATTCTTTTTTTTAGTGAAACAAAGAAAAGAATAATAAGAATCATAAGCATCCTTTACATATCATATAATATTACTGATCTCCATTGTAGTTTCAAATATAGCATCAGAATCCTCCGAGATTCTAATGGACATTTCATATTGGGGGTTATGGTGGATAGAGTATCAAGATTGTCCACATATATATATTATTATTATTATTTTATAAGAAAGAGAAACAATGCACATATATCTAAAAGTATATATTATTTTTTTATAACTAAAAGTAAATGAATTAGAAGATTGTCCACATATATCTAAACTCGTTACAAAGTCAAGTCAAGCCAAGTATGATTAGTTTTTCTCTCTTTTTTGGTTTTTTTAAGAAATACACTTTATAAGGATCAGGAAACAGCCACTCCCTACAATTGAAAAAGAAAGACAGGCAACCAAGGAAAAAAGAAATATTCCCCCATACCCAAAAAAAAAAAAAAAAAGACAAGGGAAAAAGTTTTTAAATTTCTCTCTGAGACCCATAAAAAAAGTTATTTTTAATAACAATTAGAAAGGAAACAAGTGGATTAAAATTCCCGAGTCTTCTTAGTTTTCCACTTCCTTCCTCGGGCCATTCCAACAAATAGCAATAGAGCATGCAAGAGAGAATCAAGAGCTTGTCTTATGATAAATTGTAATCTAAAAACAAAAGAGATGAAATGAAGCGTCGATCAGGAGACAAGTATAAGATGAAGGAGCCTCTGCCCATTATACTTCAGCCCAATAGAAGTCTACAAAATAGCATTTTCTATGAAATTCCTTATATATTTGGAGGGGATGGAAGATAGGCAATCTAGGTGTATTTTGAAAAGAAATAGTAGTAAAAAAAGAACAAGTGAAGAAGTAAAAAAGTAAAGAAGAAAAGGGTGATATATAGAGCTTTTAAACCATAACAATCCCATTTTGCTGACATTCATAGTTTCCACCCTATTTAATTTTATAAAATCTATACAACTGTATATGAAAAAGAAAAATGAAAATCGTAATGTAGCAAGGAAAAGGCTCCAAAAAGAAAAAGTCATCCAGAAAGAACATACACACTGATTGGCTGAATAATTCATTGGAAGAGTAACAATTATTTGATGATGCTGATACAACTGACAATGTTGATGGCAATTGCAATAGAATTGCCATCACCAGTTATCACCAATTTAAAGGAATAAATCATAACCTACAGGAGTGCAGGAAGAAGAAATACTACCTAATAAATTTGATGAACCTTTCAAACTCAGGTGTAGACATCCACTGCTTGTTCCAAGACAGTCAACTGCTGTTTTGTTCTGATCAATGGAAAATACCAAAGCAGAGTCAAGGGGAAAAAAGCAACAAAAAGAAACTGCCACTGCCTCACTGGGTCAAAATACAACCATCGTTATTTAATATATAGAGAATACTACAATCAGAGGTTAACTAACTGAACAGATTAAAAAGATTCCAGGAGATCTCACAATTTTCTTGCCTCAAACCGCCTCCATGATAGAAAAAGAAAAAGCCGTATCGAACGCACCAATGTTGTAAGGCTGTATAAAGGTGGTCCATAACGTTGTCTCTGCTCTTCCATTGGCCTATTAATAAATATTCTAGTTAGAAATGGCATATAAAACTTCCCAGTCCAAGAAAATCTTCGAAGTATTTATTAAACAGTTCCTCTATTTCATTTTCATTTCGTGGTAAAGGACAAATAATCAATACTTTATTAGGGGAAGGTGACAAATATTAATGACAAAATGAGAGAGAGATATGTACCCTTCGTCGTCATTTAGCTGTCGGATAAAATCTAGTAAAACCTGCACCAAGACAATAGTATGAAAACAAATATCAATGCAAAATAGTCCAAATATTAGTACCTAGTCAACATGCATGGCATGTTGACCAAGGCATCCAAATGATATTACCATTCAACCACGATGGATTCAATCTGAAAGGATAATAATATCAGATAGAGCACAAAAGCAGACCATAAAGATAGCAGCAGCATGAAAACTACATGAACAATTCTTCCCATGGACCACTAGTGAATATACTACTAAGGCCTCATTTCGAATAGTTTTATATTCTAATAGAGTACTTTTTTAAAAGAAAAAATAATAATAGCCTGTCTGTAGAAGACCACACCAAAAGGAAATTTGTCGATATTGATTACTTTTTAAATGAATGAATGGATATTTTCTGTTGCTTAATAAATGTTCTCGGCAAGTGTGTTAGGCAGTTCTGATTCTTTGATAGTTAGAAATTTGGTGCTTTAGTGTTAGGCCCTAGCTGGGGGGACTGGGTTTATTCTTTTGTATCGGCCTTGGGGCTCCCGTAGTTTACATCCTGTATACTCTTTTTGGGGTTGTTTTGGCAGCTCTTTTTTAATGAAAATCTTTATGTCCAACAAGGATATAGATATTATGAATATCCATAAACACACACTGCGGACAATTACCTTCTAGTGGCTCTTCAGAAAAAGCTACTCTACTGTATCTTTTAGTAAAGAGCTTTTAAGCGATAAGTCTTCGACTTAATTGCTTGTATTAAAAAGCTGAACAAGAGTTTTCACAAATGCCACTCTTCTGAAAACGGATAACATGCAATTTCACCAGGAAAAATCTCTTTTCAGCATTACAAATAGCACACCATACAGGGCCTAAACAAGAGTATATGTCAAAACGAGTTAATAGTATAGGTTCAGGACTCCAAAAAAAGACTACATAAATACGATAAGCCTTCTGAATGAGCTATTAATAACAAAAAAAGGAACCATATAAACAGCTAGAGACACCAAGCTGAACAAGAACAAACCTGTGGCACTCCCACCAAATACTTAACAAGAAAGTCTTGCCAGGCATATATTGCACAACAAGTTGAGCCAACTGTCTCCTCCTGGAAGAGTGATATTTCATTAGAAATTATGTTGTAAGATCAATCAGAGGCTATAACACAAGTGAGAAACAAATGCCAAGGAACCTCACCTTTCCATTTGTTGATTCCACAGCAAAGCATATCGATCTCGTATACTTCCACCAGAATTAACCAAGGCATCAACCTCAGCCTGCTTGTTCCTCTCTGAGCGCTCCCTTTGTTGTCTGATCAGGGTTCCCCGAAAATCTTGAGGCATGTAGGTCAAGACTGAAAATATACTCACGTTAAAATAACCACATACATATCAAATATTCTTTTGCAAATTCATCCCATCTGCAGCATGAGAGTTAACCCAGAAAGCATTTTCTTTTACTAAAAAGAGCATATCTTTAGAGTGGTCAGGGACCACAAGTAGGAGCAAAGTGGCAAATTGTTTGTCTTACTTTGATTTGGATAGCAAAAAAGAAATGCAAAGATGTTTGAGAACAATTGGAGGACACCTAAGATGTTATGGGACCTAATTTGTTTCTATTCATCATTTTGAACATCTACTACTTCAGCTTTCAAGGGTATTCCTCCCAACTTTATTCTATGCGATTGGATTTTTTATATGAAGTTCAGAAGGGTCAAAATATAATGTTGAGATCTTTTTATGTCTGCTAGTTTATTTTCTTAACACTTTGTTTTATCAAGTTAATGTGAAGAAAAGTTTATCTGTCCTTCTCAGTTTGATTCTGTTAATGAAAACATTGTAAACACACACACACATATATACTAGATGAGCACTTACTTAATTTAAAGCTAGTCAGTCTGTTTTCGCAAAAAGGGAGGAGGTGGGGGAACTGGAAAAACTGACAAAATAGAATATACAATGAAACACATCCACAAGCCAAAGAAATTCCACATGACTTAAGGGGTAAAATAACCAACAAGAGAAACTTTCCATTTTGCTCCTTGTTACCCTAACTAATCTGCCAAATGATTAGCTGAATGAGGAATCCAATAGAAAGATCAGTTCAGGTTACTAGCAATATCTAGAATTTCAAGGAGGTCACTCCAACCAAGAGACCTCAATGGCAGAATTCCTTACACCAAAAATTGAGTAGACTAAAATTCTGGCTGCAACTAGCTCTTCAAAAGAGCTAGAATCCCTGTTTCAATGATTGATCCATTCCATTTGGAAAAAATATAGTATACAGCATTTGCCTATCAAAGAAAATATATATATATATATATATATATATATATGACCATGCTCCTCCTGACAAGGGAGGCAAGTCGTGGTTTGCCTTCAAAGCCAGTGATCTTTCGAGATTGAGGTAGAAGAAGCGAAAAAAGGGCTGAGAGGATGCATATGGGAGAGAAGAAAGGGGATTACTTCGTGGATCAGATTGACATGATTTAACCCGTCTGATGATGGGCTTAGAAAGGCGTGTTAGGAGCAACGGGAGTTCCAGTGCGGAAAATGTTTGGGAAGAGGAGGGAAGGCGATACAAAATGGAAAAGGGTTCAAACCAAGCGGGTGCTTTCATCCGATGCTCGGTAAGGGACTCTGGGGGAAAAAGCTACAATCTGATGTTTCCAGAAGGAAAAGGTGTAGTCGGGGGTTGGAGGATCTTGGCCGAAAAATTATAGTTAGGTGAATCCGATGAAAGAAATTCAAAGGAGAAGTCAGAAGATGCGAAAGGGAGGGGCGGAGAAGGGCATCTCTGGTTGCTACCAGGGTGTTGACGGAGCTCTGATCCCTTAGCGGAGGAGCGTAAGCTTGAGAAGATAGTAGATGGAAAGATTATGCATGTCAAGAGTAGGGAAGAAGAAGTAGGAAGTTTGGACCGATTGAGTAGATGCCCTGGTTGGGTGGTGAAGGTTAAAGGACCCTCTCGGATTCAGGGAGTGAGTGCATTGAAGATAGGCTAATGCAGCAGTGGAACATCAAAAATTCTTTCGCAGTGGTAAATTTGGGAAGGGGCCTTTGGCTTTTTGAGTTTGAAAGTAAAGAGGAGGTAGATCGAGTGTTGATGTATGGGAAAAGGCGTTTAAGTTAACTGGTTCACCTAAGAACTTTGGGAAGACATAGAGATGCATTAGCCAAGGAGATTCGAGGAGAAAGCTTGGGTGAGTGATGGGACTCGGTGCACACATGGAGTAGGAAAGTCATGGAAAATCGGAGATGCATGCGGCGGCTTCACTGCGGTCGACGAAGATCTGCAGGCTGGCTCGGTGGGATGGGCGAGGATCCTGCAGGTAAAGGCTGAAGAAGTGCGAGACCTCCCGAACACGGTTGAGGTGGCGGTAGGGTGCGGGGTTCTTGGATGCGGCTATGGTGGGAGTTGTCCCATTCAGGATGACGGCGTGAGCCCGGTTCAAAAACCTAGCTGAAGCGGGGAAGACGAGGGGTGATACCGCTTGTTGGGGAGAGAGTGAGCTTCGGGGAATGTGAGGCTGCAGGTGGAGACATGGTGACAGCACCCGATCCACATTGGAAATTGAGACCAGCGGCGGTCGTCGAGTCAGACATCGGGTCAGTCTTCGGACCATTTCTCGGGTCAGTTTTCGGATCGGTTCTCGGGTAAGTTTTTGGGTCAATCTCCGGGTCAGATTTCGGGTCAGCACACGGTTCAGGAGGCGGGTAAAAGAGATGGGTGGGCTTTCCAGCCCAACCTACTTTCGGGTCGGGCGACAGACCCACCTTTCAGGCAGAAAGGTGGGTTGGGGCTTTGCGGGGAGGAACATCTTGGGGCCTCGATCTGCCACCCATTATCAACGTACCTAGGCCCTATTGCAAGAAGGGACTGGTGAAATGATCTGACCCCTCTCAACTCCTTTCTGGAATTGGAAGGGGAATGAATCGGCGATCAGCATGGGGAGAAGCGACGAGAGACCAAGCATTCCTGGTGCGGTTGGATTCCCGAGTCTAGAGGCTCCGGTGGTGGCAGGACTTACTAAACAAGTTTGCTTCAATTCTATTGATAAGTCCCCATATCTTTGTTTGTGAGCCCTTTTTCAAGGGGTTCTTGGTGCAGGGGTTTACGTTAGGAGGAGGAGGAAGGGTGTACGCCTTTGGAGATTGTGGCGGGAGATAAAACGAAGGGGACTTGATCATGAAGGAATGATGGTGTGGAGTATGGGCAGGAGGGGGATTTCGTTGAGGCGACTCCTTTAGCAGTAGAAGGGTATAGAAAGTGGGACGACATCTTACAGTAAAATTCGTGAATTTTGGGATTCTGTCGAGGGTTTTGAGACTAGTTGTTGACCTTATACGCGGATGGTGAAAAACCAAAATAAGGGCCAGGCAAGGACGGACCTTCGAGTTTCTAGGTGTGAACGGGACTAAGAAATTTAGTGCACGATGATAACCTCACGAGGCGAGCGGGGAAAAGTGTAAACGAGAGATGAGAATTTCTGTTAAGTTAGGATGAAGATTAAAATCTTATCGTGGAATGTGAGGAGAGGTGAATAACGCGAGAAGAGAAAAGTGATCAAGCGAGTTTATCGAGGGGATGTTGGTGGATCTGGTGTGCTACTTGAGGAAGCGAGTTCAAAATGAACCTTAGGATGGCCTGAAGCCTAGGGGTACGGGAGATTTCCCCAGTTGGGTCTCTGTTGATGCTTCGAGTGCTGGGTGGCATCCTGCGATGTGGGATAAAGAATTTTGGAGGTCGGCGAGACGGTGTAAGGATTTTGCGCCTCCTGCTCTTTCCGAAATGTGGAGGACGGTTTTCAATGGATCTTCACAGGTGTTTATGGTCCAGTACTGGCCAACTTAAAGGAAGACCTGTGGGAGGAACTGGGGTCGGTGAGAGGTTTATGGGCTGGACCCTGGTGTGGGGAACTGTGCTTCCGTCACCCGGGTAAAGTAACATGAATTGGTAAATTACTCGGGCTATCTGTGGGTTTGCTTGTGTCCTTGATGACCTAGGGGTGAGAGACTGGCCGCTGCAGGGAGGTCCTTTTACGTGGAGTGGGGGCAACAATGGCCAAGCGATGTCTAGGATTGACAGGTTTTTAGTCTCGAGAGGGGCCCCGGGAAAATTTATTTTAGTAGGGTCACCAGTACCCTTCTAGACAGGTTGATTCACTTCCACACATCCTCTTAGATAGAGGGTTTGAGATCAGGACCCTCCCTTTAGGTTTGAAAATATGTGGTTTGGTAGGGCTTAAAGATCTCCTTAAGGGTGGTGACGAGGGGCTTAGCTTTCAAGGTTCGCGGAGTTCATCTTTTGGTGAAAAATTTGAGAAGGTTTAAAAGGCAAGCTAAAGGTGTGGAATAAGGAGTTTTGGCAATGTGGTCTGAAAGTGAAGCCCTATATGAGAGTGGGATCTTTGGGATAACGTGGAAGGATAGGGAGGCTGGCATGCTAGAGAATGCGGGAGAGAGCAAAAGCAAAGGGATGACTAAAAAGATGGTCTTTGGTGAGAGGCCTCACGGAACCAAAAGTCGAGAGCTTTGGCTTAAGGGGGCCAGAGAAACAGAGCTTTTCCATAAAATGACGAGCTTCATGAAGCGGCTTGATAAACAAGTTAAAATTAAAGGAGGTGGCTCCGCAGAAGATACTTGTCGTTCGAAGGGATCGTAGGCAGGGTTTAAAGGCGATTGTCGGAGCCGGGGGATGAGCGTCTTGCTTTCTAATATCTCAGCAGAGCTAGGAGCGAAAGGATCTTTGGCGGGTTTAGGAAGTCGGGTTTTACGGGGAGGAAATCTCTATAGCCATTGGGTCTCAATGGTGGCCCGAAGTCGAGGATGGTTTCCGATCGCTTTACGGTCCTTTAAATTTAAGGAGTTAAATTTAAAAACGAAATGGAAGCGATTCTTAAAGATTCTATGAAATTTGTGAGAAGCTTAAATCATACTCTAGTGTTGATTTAAAAGAAATGTAGGAAACATGAGGTCTGACCCAGTGATCACGCTAGGAAGCTTATATAAGATCCTGCTTGAGGTCTGTAAATAGTGAGAAGGGTGTTGGACAAAGTGAATCTCTCTTCCCCAAGCCGTAGAAGGAAGGCAAATCCCAAATGTTATAGTGCGAATTTGGTGTGGATATGTGAGAAGGAATGATGGAGGAGTGGTGCAGCATGAACAATGAAGAAGCATGATCATGTAAGGCGAGATGCGTGCTCGAGGTCATGAGAAAATGGTTTTGGTCGAGATGGCTATCTTGGATCTCTTGGTGTATGTATCCTGACTTCCTTCTCAATCCTTATCAGTGGCTGGGTTTCAAGCGGGCTTTTTAAGTATCTGAGGGGCTTGGCGGAGTTACTACGGCTCATGCATAGCAGGAATGGATATCTTAAAGCGGATTTGATAAGCAAAGTGTGGAAGGAATTTCTTGTCTGGGTGCAAATTGGAGGTGTTAGAGAGGAGGAGGGATTTGGAGGTGTCACACCTTCTCTATACGGATGATACACCTGTTATTACCGTAAAGATAATCTACAACCGGTAAAGCTGTTTGAGTTGGATTTTGATGTGGTTGGGGCCCTCTTCAGGTGTGAAAATCATTGAGCAAAGCGAGATTTTCCTATCGGAGGAGGAGGAATATTGGGGGAATCTTCGACAGCGGGTTAGGTTGCAGCGCTTCTGTATGTGGTGGGTCTCCCCACAGGGCTCATACTGAGTCGGTCGAGGATTTGGGATACCATCGGGGAAAGGTTCGAGAAGGAGACTAGCCACTTGGGCGTCGATACCATCTCCCAAGGGAAGAGTTGCGCCATCAGGCTTAATCTGACCGAACCTCCCTATCTCTATTTCATGTCGCTGTGGATCCAGTCTTGTGTGCAAAGGCTAGAAAAAAAATTCGGAGGACTTTACGTGGGGAGGGGAACACGGAAAAGCCTCATTTAGGTGAGTTGGGCCACGGTGTGTACGAGATAAAGGTTGGTGGCTTAGGGGTTGGGAAGCACCTGAAGCTCAGCAAAGCCTTGTTAGGTAAATGGATTTGGCGTTCCACATAACGAGAGAATTCCTTGTGGGAGGAAAGAGACTACTTCGAGGAAGAGAGGCCCCAGAATCGCCCGGGGGATGGTGCTCGAGGGAGGTGAGAGCAGGTTTGGGACGGGGCTTATGGAAAGAAATTAGGAAGGATGGGATATGGTCAGCTTAAATGCCAAATTTGTGGTTGGTAGTGGTAGTAGGAATCGGGTTTGGAAAGATGTAAGGGGTGAGGAGGCTTTGTGCATAACGTTCCCGACTTTGTTTAGCATGGCGGTTCAAAGATGCGTTGATTAAGGAGATTTGGGATGAGTCGAATGAAGGTGGTTGGACCCCTCGGTTTAGCAGGCCATTCAATGGTAAGAGGCCCGATAGAGAGGTGGTGAATTTTATAAAATGACTATCATGAAGAGTGGTCTCAAGCAAGGGAAGACAATTTGGTCTTAAAGGGGTAAGCCGACCTTTATTCGATGAAGCTCTTGTATGAGGTTTTTGAATGCAGAGCGGGGACATGAGCCTTTTCTGCCTTGCAGTGTGGAACACTATGGTCCCCAAAGGTGGGTTTCCTGGCTTTGCTTGGGAGCGTCTTGGGGTAAGGTGATGACTGCGGACCGGCTGAGAGAGATCTGCCAGCAGCCGGATACCTTTGAAGAAGGAGGAGGAACCACTAAACCATCTTCTTGTACCTTTGTTCGAAGGCGAGAATGCTTTGGGAAAACTATTTTGGCTATAGTGGGGTTTTGGATGGGTCTTTCCTTTCTCGGTGCGGCGGAGTCCTTCCCACAGCTTGGCAGGAACAGGGTGGGTAGAGCGCGAGGTTTGGAGGGTTGCGCCTCTTTGCCTCTTCTGGGCAGTGTGGTGTGAGAGAAATAGAGTGGCCAACCCGATGTGGGACCTTCTCGTATGGATTAAAGAATTCTTTCATTTGCAACTTACGGTCTTGGGCGGCGTGTCTAGTGGGGATAGAGACAAGAGTTTATTGGAATTTTTAACTTCGATGGGGTATAGGTAATTGTTTTTGGATTTGGGGGTTTTTTTCATGTTTTTGGTCCTTCTCCGGGCTTGTATCCTTGTATACTCGGTGTACTTTTGGCGACTTCTTTATTTTGTATGATTAATACATGTTGCTATCCGTCAAAATATATATATATATATATCTCATTCATTGATAATAGCTAAAAACACCAGCCATATGTTATCATTTGAATTTCCAAGGAATTACTCGAGGATTTAAATAATTGGAATCAAGAAATATATGCTAAAGGCATTTTATAATGATGTTGATTATCATAAACAAAGTCGAAATAATGAGTTAGAAATTTGTATTAGATGTTTCCATCTTTGAAAATGTCCATTACCATATTCCACAATAATCTCCAATCACATCTCCAAGTCCTAGCTAAACTAGGTTAACTAAAGTAGAAACATCAAGGTTTAACTTAATTGAACACATTTAAGACTAGATTCGGATTAGAAGCTATACACGGCTACAAACCTTGTACCAATCAAGCAATAAAGCACTTTCGTGAGAATAGGTTAGGAAGCGTATTGAATGTTTCATGTTTGAAAATGCCCATTACCATTTCCCGTGGTGATCATAAATCATCTTATGAGTCCCTAGCTATCTTAGGTTAACTAAAGTATAAACATCAAGTTTAGCAATTGAACCCATTTAAGACTAGATTCATATTAGAAGCTAGTCCCTACCCCTCTTGGCCCTGTGAGCCTTGTTCAATCGAGACACTCTGAGAATAGTCTAAGGAGTTGCATACATGGAAGCCTATAGAGGCAAATAACTTTTCCAACTTCAATAGAATCCACAATGTTATTATTCTAAAGAATGCTAACAATCCGTCCCTCATAACTGTACATGACAAAATGACACAAGCCAAATGACAAAGTACCTGAGTGCAAGAAAATACCTAAAGACCTTTAAGAGATAAACATAATTGTTAAGCTATCAATTGATCCAAAAGCTTATTTTGTATGTTAGTGAACCTACAATCCATCTCAAGCTCATTTAGGCTTGACCCTTGCCAACACACCTTAAGGGCAACCTTATTTGGGCTTGCATGTGGGCTCCATAACTGGAGAAAACAAACATTCAATGATGAGATGAAACCTCATGATCTCCATTAAATAAATAGCCGATGTCATGTTAAATCTTGATTTAAAAGTTTAATCTCTTAGGTAGTAAACCCGACAAAATATATCAAGCTTAACTAGGCCACATCAGCTAACGATAATATCGGTCACACCACTAGAAGAAACCTATCTATCCTAACAAGGCCAATGAGGCCTAGCTCGATGAATAAGGGCTGAATTGGCTTTTAGGGGTGGGGACCGGGTTGAGTCGGGTGGGGTCAAAATTGTGTACTTGTCTCAAAAAAAAAAAAAACAAGTACAGTCAACCTGTTGCTAAAGCCTCAGTGACATTAAGCAGTGCAGAAAATGATGATCGATCAATTGACCACTTTCCACACACATAACACAAGGATCCAAACAAAAAAAGGTTTGCTAAGACTTCCCAACTAAGGAAATCATTGGTATTGACCTTCTAATTGGCCACAAGCAATGCAAAGGCCTTGATCTTTGATGGATTTCAAGTTTTCCAAATGAAATAGACAAAGAGAAGGTGGAATTCAAATGTAGATAAAGCTGAAAAGCAAATTTTAAAAACTATAAGTCAATGACAAAATCCTTACATCTAAAGGATGGTGACAAGCACATAACAAGTTCAAGTTCTATGAATAAATAGGTCAACTGAATCATAATCATGTCAAGTTGGAAGGTGAATCCTACTAACTAAAACAATTGGGTCTGATTATTAAATTGGGTTGCACAACATGTTACTTGTTTAATGATTAGGTCATATCTTGGTTCACGCTTTTGACCCCGACTATAATTCATTTCATTTTTAAGCTTTAGCTTTTCAGTGTAGCTCCTAATTTTGACATGAAACAAACGGGATCCACCAAAACAAACTGTTAGCCATTAGATATTCCCTTAAAACCACAAAATTTGAAGAAATTTATAATATAGATTTCTCTACCTTCAAAAATTTCACCAGACCTGAGATTTCAGATTCTAGACATGAAGCACTAGATTTGATTATCAAACCAAAACCCAAGCATCATAAAAACTGGATAAAAAGAAAGCATTTAATATTTTGGATAAGCAAAAGTAAAAAACTTTTTGTTCAAGGATTCAAAACTTGTCCATCAAAACTAAAAAATCTAATTTAGGAGAAAAATAGTAGTAACACTACAAATTTTAGAACTTGTGTTATTTTCAAAAAAGCTTAAAAAGTAGAAAAACTTTATATACTTTAAAAATTAAAGATAGATGAATAAAGTTCTTAAAGAAATTATTTTCCCTCACTAAACTTCAATTTAGTTTTAGAATTCATTTGTACATTTCCATTTCTTATTTTTCCTTCTTTGCTACTTCATTTAGAACATGGTGCAGAACTAAGCACCAACATTCTATAAGGACAAACAAGTTGAGAAAAGATGACTTTCCCTGATGAAAGCAGAAAATTGGATTCCTTCTAACAGGAGAAAGATTTAATTTATGGAAGCCAAAAAGATATGCGGCCATGAAATAGGGATTAAGTGGAGCAAAACTGACTATGTGTTAGAGTTGTGGAAACGCGTATCCCATTGCTAAAACATGAAAATCTAATATCAAAACAAAACCATTACATATGGATGGTATAAATAACGGCTATTTGAAGTAATAGCCTAAACAAGAAATCTTGAACAGTGAACAACCAGAGCCTATTCCTATTCTATACACTGAATGACATGAGCTAGATTGTTGACTACACATTAAAATGCATGAGCATATATGTGTATGAATAGGAAACTGTAACGAATATGCATAATGAGGTACATGTACACTGACTTGGTAGTGAAAATTACAAGATCTTATAAAAGTTTGCAAACATCAAAAAGCTTTAAAGATTAAACATAGCCAACAAGATGAAAATTCACAATGGCAAAACTATCATGAAGGCACCCTCACTGCCTTATCGCTAATTGAAACATATCCCTCTCTGTTTGAGACTGTCACCACTTCATACTTACAACTAAACATGCTCCTACCGTCCTATGCCGAAATGTACAGCATGTACTGGAATATGAGCCATAAAATTCAATTTCAAATGGAATATGCAGGAGCTCAGAGAAGAGGTGCTCCTAGTACCCTTCTCTAGCTGTAAAATTCAGTGACTAACTTTGGATGGAATAGATTGTTAGAAAACGCATTCAACTGTATTCAGGAAAAAAAAAGGGAAAGGAATAATGGAAAGACCTGTGTTGAATATATTTTCAGAATTTTTGGATTGGAAAGCCTGCAATATCTTCATAGTGTTTTCAGAGGTACTATCTTTGAATGACAAGAACAAGAGCAAGTTCAGTGTCTTCAGGTGTGGATTGCTGTTGAAGCTGCACTTTAGACAAATGTATAATAAAAATGTGGCTCTCTTTTCTTAAATCTGAAACAGACTGCAATAAAACTGTGTAAAATCACTGTTCAAATGTTATACAAGAAGATTGTGAATGTTTAAGTGTTAGACATTATGGATAAGAACTTGACCATATTACATCCCAAAAACTGTTACAAGCTATTACTTTTGCAGCAAAGTAGAATAAAGTTTTGTCTTACCAATGGTGGCCAATGAGATCTTTCCAGTAAAAAAAGAATTTCTTCAATCTGTTCTCGGTTTTTCCACATGTTCTCATCAATTTTATGGGGAGGTGGAGTGTCATCTCTTCCTGTGAATTTCCTTTGAATATTAATGATATACCTCGTAAGTTTACCAACTATACCAATCAATTTCAACAACAAAGTAAAAGTTAAAATAAGAAAACTTAAAATAAAATAAAATAACATAGCAGTTTAGTTGTGGAACTTTTTGAAATTTTGGAGCACTTGGTGGTTTACAATAAACTAATTACTTGCAGAAAGCAATATTCAACCACCATCAATTTATATTTATTATATTGAGGTGGGATTGGCTATTGAGCCGAGAACATCTGGCATGTAATTTAGGCCAAGTTGTTTGAGTTTAAATTACTTCTGGGGGAATGGTGGGTCAGTCACAGGTATATCGAGTGCTACATCAAAGGACGTTTAGACATCATTCCTCCTTAAAAAACGCTTTGATCTTCACTGGGGTATTGCCAATTCCTTTAGGGTCTTTCTTTTTTGTGCTCACATTTGAAGGATATTTAATCTTTAGTATACTTTTTGTTGATAAAATATGTTTCTAATTAAAAACATATATACGTATACTTCAACTAAATTTAAAGTATCTTTCTTAAATCATGCCCAAGTGACCAAGTCCAACCAAAGCCGACCTCGATTTCAACTCAAAATTCGATTATTTGAACACTTGCTAATACCAAGAAGTGTGCTTTAGCCATAATTCAATCAATACCACTCGAACTCCATAGTTTCTTACAAAAGTTCATCGCCACAACAGTTCACATTCACAAAAGTTAATCTTGGATGGGCTCTATATTTCTTTCAATGTATAGAAGATGATCATATTTCTTTATTCGATTTTTTGGTTTGGATGGGATGTAAATGAGGGCTGGTGGGTCTTTTGTATCCCCTTTGGCTCCTCGAGTTTACTTCCTGTATACTATAAGGTTGTCCACTGGGTTTCTCCTTGTTTCTCTTAACATATTATATATATAAAAAAAAAAAAAAATTTCTTTCAATGTAGCACCAAAAAATATAGAGGTATTGAAGCCCAGAAACCACTGATTCCAGCCACTAAAGTTTACTTCCTGTATACTAGGTTGTCCACTGGTTCCTTTACTTTTTAACATGTTTACCGATTTTACCAATCATATATATTTATAGAGAGAGAGAATTTTTTTCTTTTTTCTTTTTTCTTTCAATGTAGCACCAAAAAATCATCGAGGTATTGAAGCCCAGAAATCACTGATTCCAGCCACTCCAAATTCAAAAGCAAAGAATAAATAAACACAGCAAACACAACAACTAGCATTCAACTGACAAAAATTAAAATAAATACATAAGAGATGAAAAGAGAGAAAGAGGGAGGGAGAGAGATGATTAAGACCTTGAGTGAGAGGAGAGTCATTGTAAAAATCGGAGACCATGGAGCGAATCTGAGAAGAAAGGCGAGAAGCATCGTCGGAGAGAGGCTGGAAAGGGTATTTGTCGTAGAAAGAAGCAAGAAAACTCCTGGTTATCGGCACCAGACCCTCGGTGGAAGCCATTGATGCCACCACCACCTCCGATCTACTGCTATTTCTAGGGTTTTAATCAAGTCAATTTTCAACCAGAATTCGTTACTGGATTTCGCTGATTTACTCCCAATGGGGAAAAATGAGAATTGATGGAAGAACCAACCACCAGGCATCAATTTGTTACATGAAATTAAGTCCACGCCTCCTTTTTGTTTTTTAATTAATATAGTCAAATGTTTTTTAATTGCCTCACTTTCCCTTTACTTCTCTCTAATTATACATAACACATTTCCAAAGTTTTGTCTCCAAATAATACATTGTTTTTTTTGTTTTCAAAACCTTTGTCACCGATTACAGTAATAAATTTTTCTAAGTTAAACTCATAGTTACTGACTCCGATTTTAAATTTTTTTAAGTTAAAAATATACGGCGTTAAAATTAAAATCAGAAATACAAACTACTTTATCTTTAAGCTTTCCAGTTTGTATATTATTATCAAAATTTTATTAGATTTTTTTTTAAATATATTATTTTCAGACAAAACTCACCATCCCAGTTATTTGTGAGAATTATGTCTTCCTTTTGTTTCCTCATTAGTTTTTCTTATTTTTTATAAGACCAATGTAAGGCTCAAGCGATGGCATAAAACCATACACATACTCTCATTTTTAACCCCACAGGCATTATTTTCTAAAACTATTAGATTATTGTTATTTTTATTTAAATATATTATTTTATAACAAAACTCACCATCCCAGTTATTTGTGAGAATTATGTATTCATTTTGTTTCCTCATTAGTTTTTATTATTTTTTATAAGACCTTGAGGTGTCCGATTGGTGCTTAAAACCGTAGTCACATACTACTGCAAATTTCAGCCATGCAGATTATTTTCAAAAAACTTATTCGACATATTATTTTATTTAAATGTATTATTTTATGACAAAACTCACCTTCCCAATTATTTGTGAGAATTACACATTTCCTTTTGTTTCCTCCTTAGTTTTTTTTATTTTTTATAAGACCATGAGGTGTCGAGTTGGTGCTTAAAACCATAGTCACAAACTATGGTTTTAACCTTTAATTTATGCATTATTTTAAAAAACTTATTACATTATTATCTTTTTTTAACATATCATTTAGCGACAAAACTTTCACATTCCCAATTATATGTGAGAATTACGCCTTCTTTGCTTCTCCTGGGCTTTTCTTCTTATTTTTTTAGCACTACGAGCTAAGCTGAAGGCTAAAACCATACACAAACTACTTGCTTTAACCTTAATTTAAGTATTATTATTTAAAAACTTATTACATTTATCTTTTTTTTAAATATATCATTTTATGACAAAACTCACATTCCCAATTATTTGTGAGAATTACGTCTTCCCTTTTGTTTCCTCTTTAGTTTTTCTTATTTTTTGTAAGTCCATGAGGTGTCGAGTTGGTACTTAAAACCTTAGTCACAAACTACGGTTTTAACCTTTAATTTATGCATTATTTTAAAAACTTATTGGTAATATTATTTCCTTACCATGTGGTCATTTTATGACAAAACTCACATTCTAATTGTTTGCAGAATTACGCCTTTCCCCTTTGCTTCCCTCCTGCTTTTCTTATTTTTTATGTCCATGAGGTGCTCAGCTTCTTATGCTTAAACCGTAAATACATATTATATTTTAACCAATAATAGACATTATTTTCAAAAACTTATTAGATTATTATCGTTTTTTTAAATGTATTATTTTATGGCAAAACTCACCTTCCCAATTATTTGTGAAAATTATGCATTTCCTTTTGTTTCCTACTTAATTTTTCTTATTTGTTGTAAGATCATAAGATGTTTGGTTTGTTATAAAACCATAATACATACTACCGTTTTAAATTTTCTTATGCTTATGACAATTTTCAAAAAATTATTAGATTGTTATATTTTTTTTAAATATGTTATTTTATGACAAAACTCACATTCCCAAATATAAAACCCAGAAGAATTATAAATTTTCAAAAATGATATAATGATATTAAAAATAAATGTGAATGAACAGTCCCAGAAAGGGATGTATATCGGCATATTTAATAAAACTGACCGCGTATCAATGCTACTTACGAGATCCCGGATGCGCATGACATATCATATATATATCAGATATCAGCAGCTTCCCGAATAAAAGAGACTATGCTCGATTTTTTTTTTAAATATAGATTTCGATAAATGGGACACAATAGTGTGGTATCGGGTCGCTCCGAACCAAATTCCGCGAATCGACTGATCGCCAAAGCGACCCTGGATTCAGCCGTCACACCACCATTTGTGAGAATTACGCCTTCCCTTTGCTTTCCTACTTGTTCTTATTTTAGCACCCAGAGTACGTCAGTTTATGCATACACAAAGTTTTCTTTTGCTCATATCATGTCGTACTAATACTCATAATGAAATGTAAGAGGAGCCTTCAATGACAATAAACTACCACATAACACAAATTGCCATGACGCCCCCAAACCCAAACACTGGCCCGCTGACCACCACACCTCGCTGGAATACCCGCTTTGTCTCAGACGCGAGACTCATACCAGTAAAATGGTCACTCGACCTATACCAATACTCATCAAACATGTACCCAACTATTATATTCCAATAGTCCAAGAGTTATTTTATTACTCATTATAAATAATACATATTAAAATCTACAATTCTAATACATATTATCAAAAACATCAAAACCCCAACCTCGACTTTCTTTCAAATCTGCCTCTGCCAGTCATCATCTCGAACGCTCCTCAGACCGAAAAATATTCCTCGACAAAGTAGCGATCGCCCAAGAATTAATCACCCTAAATCTGCCATTTTCTACCTAAGTTAAGATACGCAATGCTCCAATTTAAACACACTCAAGTAAATACGCGATCCTACTCAATGTCTACATGCACATTCCCATGTCTCGAGTCATCACCGACTCCCCCACACTCGCTCTGCCTACGTATGAAAATACTACTTCTCAAAACAAAAACTTGTTGTTCTTGAAAATAAATCATCAAGTGTTCCAGAAAATATGTGACTACTCCTCCGAGGCGAATTGTTGGTGAGTTTTCCAAATATTCTGGCCCCTCATCCCAAATGACCACGGGCCATCTCCCAACCCAATTATCTCAAATCATCCTCTCTTCTTTCGCAACTACGTTTCTCGTGCTAAAATTCACGCCACGACTCATACATAAATTCTAGGTTACCAAATTCATATGAAATGCATTATGCAATTTCAATCATTTTTATACAATATATCAATTATGCATATATTCACAAATTACATTCACACCATTACTTTAATTTAACAATTTCGATCAACCATCACCCAAACTAGCTCACTTGAACTATTCAATATTGATCAAACATCACCCAAATCAACTCATTTAAGCAATTCACAATCTCATATCCAATGGTTTACACACACAATTATATTCCATATAATCGTTAAATCATAATGTCATCTCCAGTGTTTATACACACAATTATATTTCATATAATCGTAACATCACGTTAACACATCAAGCTGGCGCATTAACTTATTAATTTCACACAACTCGCCATTCATTTAAAAATATTTCACAATAAATTACGAAACAACACCCCAACAAATTTTCTACAATAGTCACTGACCGGTCCAAAGGGCTCCAAAAATTCTCCAAAATTCAGAACCATTCGGTCCCAAGTTTCGTGACCCGCAAACGGCCGCTCGCGCTCAAACCAACCGTAAATATTACAAAACACTTAAATAAAATTGTAACTTCGCAGGACAAATCCTCTACCTCACCTGAGTTTGACGAAACTCCAACTTTTAATACCACAAAAGAAATTTCATCGCGCATATATTAACTTACCTTCAACCCGATTTAAAAACCTACATCCGATTCTCGTATTTGGAGTAAAAAACAAAAAGAAGAAAAATTTAAAAAAAATTATCCCCTGATGCCTCTCTCCCTCTGTCCCACACTCTCTCCCCTTTTTAATGTTTTTTTTATTATTATTATTATTATTATTATAATATTATATTATTATTATTATTATTATTATTATCATTTTGAATACTACAAATTTATATTGTCTCATTCCTCGTCTTCAAGTTTCTTCCTAAAAATTTATTTTTTTAAGTTTAATTATTTTAAATGAACTTTAACTCGTTCCATTTTCACTTCCGAGATTTTCGAAAAATCTGCCTCTCAAGCCCCTGAATGTCTGTTTATCACCCATAAAATCGTAAAATATTCCGATTATCTCATAATTCGACGAAACTTTTCTGGGTCATTAAATTTCGCGAAACGAATTTAACCCAAGCAAATCAAGCCACATCCGAGATCTAGAGAATTTCCATTTTCAACCGAAATTACCGTTTTACCAGAAAAATTGAATTTTTCTCTGGCTTACATTCTCCCCCTTAATGCATCTCTTCGTCCTCGAAATTCACGCACATGCGCATCACTCACATGCATATGCTACCTTCTACAACTCCAAGACCGTGTCGAGTATGATAACCCGCCTCAGGTCACAATCACTGACAACCCGATGGGTTGTCAACTCATCCATGTCAAGAATGACATCAAAACCTGATATGTCTACCATATCTCGACCAACTTTCAAATTCTAGATCCTAGAGGATAATTTTCCATATAATGGCTTTTCCCATAGGCCTTAACCTCTAGCTCCCAAACTCAGTTAAGCGCCGATCCTCCTTTCTTCCCACCCAAGACGCATCCTCGAATGCCTTGTGCTGCCATCCATCTCTCTCTATACTATAAATGCTCCCACCATGAGTCCATGTCTCAGAAGTGGAGGCCCACAATCTTGCCCCGAATGAACAACTTTAGTCTATCCTCAAATCTCCTGACTTTGGCCATATCTGCGGCCACATAGTCATCACCAAAACGTGTCAACTCAGTGAATCTGGTCATGTACTCCATCACTGTCATCGTTCCCCTCGCTCAAATTCTAGGAACTCTTAGGCCTCAGATGTTCCAGCGCTGGCCTAAAATACTTGCTCATACGGAGCCCATGAAACTCTGCCCAAGTCATTTCCTCTAAATCCCTAGAGGTCTTAGCCCAATCCCACCACACTTGAGACTCACCCTCTAGCTGGAAAGTAGCTAGCCTGATCTTGACTGCATCGAAGGTAATATCCATAGCCTCCAATACATTCTCAATCTACCGGAACCAATGGTCTGCCACCATCGGATCCCCTCCCCATATAAACGTCGGAGGATGATGTGACCTGAACCTTAAGAGGTTACTCGGACCTCCCTGACTACCAGCTGCACTAGCCTGTGCAATGGTAGTAGCTGCAACCCCAACGACCTCAGCAAAGGCCTGCTGACCACTTCTAAGCAAAGACCCGTTCATCGCCTAAGCGGTGTGCTACCACATCCACTTCCTTTTATTTATTTCAATAAAATTCAACACTCTTCGTGTTCATTTCATTTTTAACCCCTAAGGTTATAGCTCCTAACCTTAGCATTCAACTTTTCCTATATACATTATGTCACGCATATAATTTTCCAAATAAGAATAACCACACAATCACATTTCCCATATACATCATACGGTATAAGTTTTTCACTTTTAATGTAACACACAATCACACAATCACAAACATGGAACACATATCCGAACACAACATGAAACACACCATGCATGCAATGGTCTAGACCCGTCCCATGAACTCCTAGGTATTCGTGTACCTAAACTCCGATACCAAGCTATGATGCTGGTATCAATTTCACCGCAATAGCAATGGCCTAAGCCTATGTCCCTCAAACCCTAGATAATCGTATACCTAACTTATCAACACTAAGCTCTAGGTATTTATAAACCTAGGCCCTAATACCAAGTTGTGACGCCCCAAACCCGGGGTGTCCGTTGACTACCCGTCAACTTCATAATACCGTTGGTTCTCAGATCGCGAGACTCCTCGTACCGAGTAAAGACGATCACTGGGCCCATATACCAATACTCATCAAACATGTACCCAACTATATTCCAATAGTCAAAGAGTTATTTTATTACTCTTAATACAAATACATATTAAAATCAACAATTCTAATACATATTATCCAAAAACATCAAAACCACAACCTGACTTTCTTCAAAATCAGCCTTTAAAGTGAGCCATCATCTCGAACGCTTCGTATTCGAAAAATATACCCTCTGACAGGTGAGCTATCGCCCAAGAGTGGAATCACCCTAAATGGCTACTCTACACCCAAATAAGATACGCAGAATGCCTCCAATTTAAACACACACTCAAGAATACGCGATCCTACTCAACGCTCACGCTTTATTCTTCATGCCTCGAAACCCATCGACTCTCACACTCGCTCTGCTTCACGTATAGAGAAAAAATATAATTTTCAAAACAAAACTCATATTCTCAAAAATAAACTACCAAAGCCGCTTCAGAAAATATTTAATTACCTCCGAGGCTTAATTGGTTTGCGAGCTTTCCGCCAAATACCAATCGCCCTCATCCTGGTCGATATGTCGCCCATCTCCTAACTCCAATTCATCCTAAAAATCATCATGTGAAATTCCTTTCGCAACCACGCTCGATTTTCGTAAAAATTCATGTCACGCACTCACACCTAAATTCTGCGCTATCACAAGATACGAACGCATTATGCAATTTCAACTCTATCATTTTTACAAGTAAATATCATACTAATTAGTGCATATATTCACAAATTACATTCACACCACATTTAATTTAACACGGATCAACCATCACCCAAACTAGCTCACTTCGAAGCTTATTCAATATTCATCAAACATCACTCCAAATTAAATTTCATTTGAGCAATTCACAATCTCATCTCCAATGACCTACACACACAATTATATTCCATGTAATTGAGCAAATCACAATCTCATCTCCAATGCCTATACACACAATTATATGGAATATAATTGTGACATCATGTTAACACATCAAGCTTATGCATTAACCTATTAATTCCACATAACTCAAGCCATTCATTTAAAAATATTTCAATAAACAGAAACAAACACCTAAATAGCCCCGCCACGTCACATCATCTCAATGGGTTCAGCATTTAAACTGATTCAACTGCTTGATCCATCAAACTGGCCGTTCGCCTCAAACCAACTGAACATTACAAAACACTTAAATAAAGTGTAACTTCAAGTAGGATAAAACCCTTACCTCACTCGAATTCGACGAAACTCCAACTTTGCGTCCACGCGTGAGCCTCTCATCTGCTAGAGATTAACTTTGCCTTCAAACATGAAACTTACTATCCTGACTCTCATAGATTTGAGAAAGAAAAGAAAAGAAGAAAAATTAAAATAAATTTCTCCCCTGATGCCTCTTTCCCTCTGTCCGACGCTCTCTCCCCTTTTTATTGTTTTTTGTTTTTTTAATTATTATTATTATTATAATAATATATTATTATTATTATTATTATCATTTTGAATACATAACTTATATTGTCTCATTCGAGTTCGTTTCTTCCCCGAAAATTTTTATTTATTTTCAGTTTAATTATTTTAAAATGAACTTTAACTCGTCATTTTTTCGACTGAGATTCGTGAAAATCTCGTCCCCGAATCCGATCACCCATAAAATCGTAAAATATTCGACTATCCTCGACCGACGAAACTTTTCCTGATCATTTGGATTTCGCGAGACGAATTTAATCCGCCAAACTGCTTTCACATCCGAGATCTGTAGAATTTCAAGTATCTAACAATCCTATCAAGCCATCTCTTTAAAAATCTGAATTTTCCTCAGTTTACATTCTCCCCCACGTACTAGTCTCAATCTCACTGACATACGCATCACCTACATGCATATGCTACCTTCTACAACTCAAGACCAAGGCCTGCATGATAACCCACCAAGTCATTAATCACTAACAACCCGATGGGTTGTTAATCATCCATGTCAAGAATGACATCAAACCCGATATGTCTACCATATCCGACCAACTCACCCTGATCATGAGAAAATTTTCCCATATAATGCCTTTCCCATGGCTTTAACCTCTAAGCTCCAAACCTCGAAGAAGGCCGATCCTCCTTTCTCTTTCTACCAAGACTGCATCTCGAATGCCTTTGCGGCGTCATCCATCTCTTTCTACGGCTATAAATGCTCCTCGACCATAGAGTCCATGTCTGTGTTTAAGCCCACAATTCGCTCGAATGAACAATTTCTACTATCTCAACATGATCTCGACTCGCTATATCTCGCCACATACTATCACCAAAACGTGTCAACTCAGTGAATCTGGTCATGTACTCCATCACTGTCATCGTTCCATGCCTAAGCTCTAGGAACTCTTAGGCCTATGCATGTCTAGCAGTGGCCGGAAAATACTTGATCATAAGGAGCCCATGGAACTCTGCCCAAGTCATTGCCTCTAAATCCCTGTAGGTCTTAACCTGGCCCCACCACTGGGATCTCACCCCCAAATTGAACGCAGCCTAAGCCCGATTCGACCGTGATCAAGGTAATATCCATAGCCTCCAATACATTTCTCAATCTACCGGAATCCAATGGTTCTGGCCACCACGATCCCCTCCCTATAAACGTCTGAGGATGATGTGACCGAACTCCAAGAGGTTACTCTGACCTCCCTCGACTACCAGCCGCACTACCAGTTAATGTAGCAAACTTAAGAAATTAACGACCTCAAGAAAGGCCTCACGACCATTTTTAAGCAACGAATTGCTCACCCGCCACGTGGTGCTAAACGCCAACCACCTTCTTTATTTATTTCAATAAAATTCAACACATTCAAGTTCATTTCATTTTCCGAACCTCTAAGGTTATAGTTCCTAACCTTAGCATTCCACTTTTTCCTATATACATTATGTCATGCATATAATTTTCCCGCGCAATAATCACACGATCACATTTCCCATATACATCATACCGTGTATAAGTTTTCCACGCAATGTGTAACACACAATCACACAATCACAAACATGGAACACATATCCGAACACAACACAGAAACACACCACGCATGCAAAGTGAGTTCACATCTTTCCCATAAACTCCTAGGTATTCATGTACCTAAACCCTACCGCTATGATGTTGGCATCAATTTCACCACAATAGCAATGTAACAATGGCCTAAGCCCATGTCCTCAAACCCTAGATAATCATACCTAACTTATCATCACTCAAGCTCTGTGCATTTATAAACCTGCATCATATCAGTTTCGCCGTTCCCAAACCGGTGTCCGCCGACTACCCATTAATCAGACACCGTTATTCTCAGACGCGTAGACTTTACACCGGTGTAAAATGGCTATCGGCCTTACATACCGGTCACTCACTCAAACATGTACCCAACTGCTATATCTGTAATAGTCCAAGAAAGTATTTTATTACTTTATACACAAATACATATTAAAATCTGCTAAATTTAATACATATTATCCAAAAAACATCAAAACCACAAACTGACTTCTTCTCAATCCACAACTTAAACTGAGCTCATCATCCTGAACCTCCTCTGACTTAAAAAACATTCCTCTACAGTATAGTTTATCGCCAAAGAGGGAATCAACCTCGAATGGTTATCCACCTAAAGGGTATTAATGTCTAATTTAAACACACACCTCAAGTAAATACGTGATCCCACTTGAATGCCCATACGCCCCACCCCATGTCCCCGTCCTCACACCTCCCTCACACTGTCGGGCTTTGGCGAAAACATCGCCTTCAAAACAAACCTGTTGTTGTTCTTGAAAATTAAACGCACCAGCAAGTTCAGAAAATATGGGACTACTCTCCGAGGCTTTAACTGAGTTGGTGAGCTTTCCTTAAACAATTGATCCCCATCCGAAACAGATCCTGCTACCACTCACCCAACCCACGATCTGGAAATCATCATGTGAAATTCCTTTCTGAACCATGTTCGTTTTTTCTGTATGTCCATGTTCATGCACTCACACTCTAAATTTAAGTTACCTAAAGGTATGAAACAATGGTGCAATTTCAATCATTTTATACAATATATCATCTATGATATATCAAAATTACATTCATTACCACATAAATTTAATGGATCAATCCATCACCCAAACTATCTTTCACTGAGCTATCTAATATTCATCAAACATCACTCCAAATTAATTTCATTCGAAAGCAATCTGTTAATCCGGTCCCAATATTCTACACACAACGTTATATTCCGCATTTAATCTGAAAAATCACAATCTCATTCCAGTAAAGTTTATACACACAATTATATGAATATAATTGACACTATGTTAATGACATCAAGCTTATGTGATTAACCTATTAATTCCACATAACTCTAAGCTATTCATTTAAAAAATATCATAAATTATAAACAAAACACCCTAAATTAACCCTAGCTGAAATAATGTGATCATCTAAAGGTCTAAAATCGAACTATTCTATTCCAAGTTTCGACCGATCAAATAAAGTGTTCCTGCCTCTAAACCAAATTTAAACATTGTTATAAAACACTTAAATAAAGTGTAACTTCAAGTAGATAAAACCTTTACCTCACGGAATTTGACCTAAACTCATCCTTCTTTAGTTATTCATGCTGTAGCTTCATCGTGAGATTAACTTTATGTCAAATTACTAAAACCCACTGCCCATTCTCATAGGGATCATAGAAAGAAACTGGTGTTAAAAAATTAAAATAAATTCTCCTCGATGCTCTCTTCCCTCTCATCCACTGCTTCCCCTTTTATTGTTTTTTGTTTTTAATTATTATTATTATTATAATAATATATTATTATTATTATTATTATCATTTTGAATACATAACTTTATTGTCTCATTCAGTTCGCTTCTTTCCTAAAATTTTTATTTATTTTCACACTATTTTAAAATGAACTTTTAACTTAAGTTATTTTACTCCGAGATTTTCGTGAAAATCCGCCCTGCTTCAATTACCGCTTATCACCCATAAAATCGTAAATATTCCTACTCATCTTAACTGTTAAACTTTTCCAGATCATTAGATTTCGCGAGACCTAACTTTAACGGCGCAATCCGTCATTATCCGAGATCTAGATAACTCTGCTTTCTACCAAATTGTCGTTTACCTTTTAGAAAAATGAATTTTTCTGGTTTTACATTCTCCTCAATGTAATTTCATTCCTGAATTCACGACATACACCACCACACATGCCATGCCAATTTCTATAACTGGCACCGTGTCGGTATGATAACCCGCCTCAAACATTCACTAACAACCCGATGGGTTGTCAACTCATCCATGCCAAGAATGACATCAAAACCCGAGATGCCTACTATTATCCGCGAACTCTCACCCTGCATCCTAGAGGAAAATTTTCCATATAATGGCTTCTTCCCATAGGCTGAAGTCCAAGCCTTTAAACAAGAAGGGCTCATCCTCTTCTTCCACCAGACCAGATCTCAATGCCTTCTGCGGCGCCATCCATCTCTCTCTTATGGCTATAGTCAGTTCGACCATAGAGTCCATGTCTTGTGTGTTGGCACCACAATCTTAGTTCCCAATGAACAGCTTCTTGGGCCATTCCCAAATATCCCGACTCGCCATATCTCTGCCACATAGTCATCACCAAACACAACTCGTTGAATCTGGCCATACCCATCATCAAGCACGTTTCTCGCCAGTCTTCTAGGAACTCTTAGGCCTTTGCATGTCTAGTGCTGGTCGGAAGTTACTTGCTCATATGAGCCCATGGAATGCCAACACTACTAACCCGTGAGGCCTTGCAACCCATTCCCACCACACTCTGGGACTCACCTCTAGCCGGAAACGAGCTGGGGCCCGATCTCGACCAAGATCGCGAAGATCCCATAGCCTCAATACATTCTCACCCACTCTAACCAATACTGCCACCATCGATCCCTCCCCTATAAACGCCGAAGATGATGTTCTCGAACCTTAAGAGGTTACTTCTGACTTCCATTACCAACAGACTAATGCAATGGTGAGTACCTTTCGCAACTCCCAACGACTCAAAGAAGTACCAGTTGACCACTTCTGCCAAAGACCGTCTGATTACTAAGTGGTGCTACGGCTAAACTACCTTATTTATTTCAATAAAATTCAACACTGTGTTCATTATATTTTTCCAACTTCATGTTATAGTTCCTAACTCAGTATTCCACTCTTTCCATGCATTGCGTCATTGACAAACAAAACGCTGTATAAAAATGAATGCCTATGCGCAAGTGCACGCCGTAGTCTGGCAATATAGGGTACCAATGACGGATATCAACCCACGTGAAAGTGCAAATTGACTAAGATACTCGCTGCATAACATCATGAATGACTTGAAGATAATTCACTATAAACCAACCGAACTGGTTGATTTAATTGCGTGAAGAGCCAGCTCAGTGGTTATCTCCCCGTCACGCTCAATGGATTGTCTTTCAAAGAGATTGTTATTCAAATACATTTATAATCAGCCGTGGTGAGGACTTGCTCACGTAGATATCCTCTCTCAGGTATATCCGCCACTTTCAAAATAGAATCGAGTATATCTTTATCTTCACTCCGGTATTCAATGCTAAATGTTCTTCTACCTTTCAGATACCACCCCTTCAGTCCGAATATTCTATTGGACCTGAATCAAACAAGGTTGTTTGCCTCCAGATCCGACACTTTCATCTCTCAATCTCTTGGTCCAGCGTTATGCTAATGTCGCCAAACATTATCACCCCAGTCGGTATAGAGCAGATTCACAACATAAAAACAATTGAAGAACATAAAGATCAACTTAATTATATCGGCGATGGTTTGATGTAACCCTAGAAAGAGATCTGAACATAATGGAAGAACAGATGAAATCATTTAATAAAGAAAACATTGTTCTAAAATCCAAATATACGAAAAGTCAAAGCGTTACAATTCGGGCACTTCCTCGTCGATTATCATATGCTCGAAACACAATGCCTCTTTGTTAAAATTGTGCCTCGATCTCCCCCGATTCCCGAACACTAATGTACTTTGCGATGAGCGATTTCGTCTGGCGGCGTTCTGCCGGCGTGGTGGCGTCGCGGCGGTAATCGGCGACGTGGTGGTGTTATCACGGCGTGGGGCGTCGCGGCGATAGCGACATCGCGGCGTGGGGGCGTCAGCGGCGTGTGACGCCGGCCAGCTGTTCCCATTGCTCCGAATCTGCTTCGTTCGTTGCTCGCCGGCGTCTTTCTTTTCCACGAAGACATCGAACCGGTATTCACAATTATAAAAACTATAAAATTATACAAAATAAGCAAAGAAAATGTGACCAGCGGCGTAATATGAGTGTTTTAGGAGCAAATACACCCCGAGCTTAGTTTTCTTGCTTGTCACCAGCGAAGCCCAGGCTAAACGAGGACACATCACCCGACATAATGCCAACTCACACTAATGCGGGTAAGTGCACATCGTGACAAATGGGGATCAATTTGGGTGACTCACATACCTTTGTTTTCTCAATGTTCGAGTGAGGCATGCGGATATTTAACTTTTCGGTAAATTCGATTGAGATAGTACGTGACTAATGCATCAAATCCCATGGTGTTGATAGCCTTTCCCAAAATCCTATGTACTTATAATGGTGACTTCGTGCCTGTACCTAGAAGAATACCCCCGAACTTAAAACTCGGCCCACAATGAGAAGGAAGCGAACTAGACAAGGATAGGAACGCACCCATTTATTTATATCTCATACTTAGAAATTTCCTCGTGCCTAAAACAAAATGAAGAAGACCTAGTGCGAAAGTTTTAGCGGAGTGTTCTGTAGCGGGATCCATTGGTGACTCCCCACCGGGTTAGTTAAGGGCACCAGGGGGCATTCAAATTCATGAAACTTCACCAGAACACTTTCAGCCAAACTCAGCGGCCCTAGGTTGCGTGAATGATCCATCTTAGCCATGTAGTGGCGTGAAGTCAATGACTCCGACCGGAGTTGGCTCGGGGCAAGTTAGGCTTTGATAGGCCCCTGGGTACATTAGGGATTAGATTGGATGATCTAAACATTCCCCAGCCATATACCTATTTTTGTCATATTTCTTTTCTATTTTCTCCTTTTCATTGTTTGTATTTTCTTTGGTTGGAACCAATGGCAATCCTCTTTGATTAGGTGTCCCATCACTCAAATGGTTCGAATCTCTAGGTTAATCGAACTTTGGCTGAACTAGTTCGGCACTTGTATACTACGAAAATCCAACTGATGTAATAGGAGTGTGATAGGGTTTTGGTAGTTTCTTGATACGGAATTGGTTCACTAGCCCTTTTCAACTATTCGGCCTAATTCTGAGAGCATCAAGCTTATTGTATACGATTGAACAAGTTTATAGTGAACTCAATCCGAGGTGATCCTCGATTTTTCAACAGCTGGCACACACATGTATCTGATTACTACATGCAAAATGTCTGAAACACACTTGAAACAACTAACACATGGCCAATGACATGAAAGTGTGATCACGGAAATAAACAAAACTAAACTAAACACCACCACCACTAGCAAGTGCTGCAATACTAACAACAAAACAAAACTAATATCACGGAACACACTAAAAGATTTGTACTCTAAAACCGTAACCCCGACAATAACGAAACAAAATAAACAAAATCACAAAACATAATGCCCTGATCACCACGCCTCCCCCAAACAAATATCCGTTATCCCCAGCGGCAAGATAAACGTAGAGGGGTAAGGAACTCACTTTGAATATCCTGTGGCGGTGGCGTGGTGGTGGATGGTGAAAGCAGTTTGGGCGGTTGGGCTGTGGGCTTCTTTGCTGCCGTAGAATGATGATGGCACGATTGGCGGAGCGTCGCATATCGGCCACCTTGGCCGCTGCATTATCTGTGTAACGAGGTTCGTATCTGAGTCTCATCGGAGCGTCAGCGGCTCGGTGGCCCAGCGACATGGAGTCTCAGATCATTGAGGGCCCGGAGGAGTGGCCTTTATTAATTTCTGTCTTTGGGGAGGGTGGTGGAGGTGCTGGGATGGTGGAGGTGGGTGGGACGGGCGGCAAAGGTCTCCCGGATCGCCAGGATCCTGGCAGGCGTGCTCATGAGGCTGATCACCGTCCAGGAGCTCGTGGCCGAATCGTAGGTCCTCGGGTTCACGGGACACAGTGTATCCGCCAGGCCTCTGGCTTTATAGGTGGAGCCAAGTGTCGGTATCGATCGAGGGCACCGGCTTGTTTGCCTGACGAATATCGAGAAAAGTGTCAGGGTTCATTTCGCGTCTCGGTTAGTGGAGGATCGCATCTACATAACTTGCACTACACATCGAATGGTATATCTTGGATAATGGCCCGAAGTTAGCGAGACGGTGGGCGGAGTCACCTCACACACATTAAATCGTCGGGATAAGGCGCGGCGATGAAATGGTGCGAACTTTGAGATGTAGGCCCCGAATGCTTGGCCTTAGAAATTGACCTCCTTGGCCCACTGGGCTGTTGATCCTCCGCTCACCACGGCCTTTGGTCGATCTGCAGGCAAAGCCTCGTGGTAGTGGGATAACTCGTGAGGAATTTGATCAAGATCCGATGGACATCATTCTAGGCCATAGAAGCTATTGATTGACTCATGCGAAGTCGACCAATGCACCGCTGCGACCTTTTGAGGGACATGGGAGCGAGGTTGGCGCTCAAATTAGCGCACCCCTACGCTCATGCCATTTGGGACGAGGGTTGGCATAAAGGAGCCACGCCATTCCTTGTCGTAATTGTCTTGCGGAAGAAATCGTCGGTGATGAAACCCCCTTCTCCTTGATGAAGGAGCAGTTTTTTGCAAATGATGCTGCCGTCGGCGGCTTTTCATTTACAAACCTCGAGGCATCGAGCTGCAGTAGAGATCGGGTCCTCATTTGGTGACTAAGCAGCGGCGACTTACGCCTCTTGCCCGAACTTATACTAACCTAGACGAAGAAGAAAAAAATCAAACACCTAATGTGCACCACAAAACAAGTAATAACTTCCATCTAAGAGTTCCCTGAACCTAAATGCGGAGCTCGAGGGGATCACAGGGAGTCTGGTGACCCTGAAATGAGGCCTCTGGTACCTCTGAAACTGCGGCCAATGAATGAACCTAAGCTGCGTGCCCCGAGGCTGGGGCCGGAGGCGACGGTGGTGGAATGCCCTTATGACCACAGCCCATTGTGGGGGTGACTTGGGTGGTCGTGACGGTGGGGTGGTCTCGGCCCAGGTGTGATGAGACTCAGAGACGGTCGGTGAAGGTTGGGATCTGCGGGCGCTAGGGTTCCCGGAGTGTTCAGGGTCGTGCGGTGAAGTGGAAGTGAACCATTCTTGGGCTAAAAAGCGGGGCCACGTCGTCGCGTGCGGGGGTAACTTGTCGCGACGTGGCGGAAGTATAACGGCGGCCGTCGGCGTGCGTTGTCTCCGCGTGATCGTAATGAGAAGGCTTCTGATTTGGCGTGCGAGCGTGGGGAATACGCATCGCGGCGTGGCGGAGAATATTAAAAATGACGTCGCGGCGGCGAAATCTCACGTCGCGGCGTGGTAGAGCGAAATGACGTGTCGCGGCGGTAGATCGTGGCGACGTGGCCGACTCTGAATGAGCGTCGTGTGAGAATCCGCGTCGCGACGTGATATTTGAAATTTTGGCGTCGCGGCGTGGGGATCTGCGTCGCGGCGTGGCGAAGTGGCTCATGAGGAAATTTTGAATACACAACTTCGATCACTTTTGAGAACTCTCCGCGTGTAAACATCATTGGGCATTGAACCGCATTTGAAAGACACTGCACCAGCTTAGGTCCTGCGATTAAACAATAGCGAAACAACGTCGAGGACACAGCTAAGAGGCAAGAAATTCTTTGAAAATAACTGAATAGAACTTGGAACACAGGGTGAACACTTGAGTTGCCTCGACGCTATGATAATATATCGATTAGCTCGGCGACCTTTGAATCTCATTAATGGAAGACACTTAGGACCATGAAATGCTTGTGCGCATCCTTATAGTGCTGCTTTTGATACAAGGAGTGGATGAAATATATTACAGCGCGTACCCTTGCTCTTCTCGATGTCTTTAAATGCGATAGCGGTTTTATCCACGAAATTTTTCTCATTGCCTTGCACGATCTACGTATCTTGAAGTTACGAGATATCTTCACATTGGATCGTCGTCTGGGTGCTTGATGGAGTTGGAAAACATGGAAAGTGATCTGGAATCTCTTGGACTCCTTAGTTTGAGTTCACCTTCTTGCACTTTGATAATTTTGAGCTTTCCTATGTTTCAGGAAGGTCACCAAGTATGGTGGGACCAAGTCATCTTCTTCCATGTCCCGGAATGACAAAGTACATTGGAAGGGCCAATTACCAACTTTTCTGGGCATTTTCGACTATCCACCGAGGGGTGTTGGTATGACCTATCATGAGAGTTATGGCGATTGTAGTTGATTTCGGTTCTCGACTTTAGCCTTTTAAACATGTCGAGGAGTGGCATCAAGTTGATGCTCGGCTCCCAGTCACATAAGGCTTTTTCAGATGCGATTCCTATAGAGAGCGGTATATGAATTTACCGGATCTTGAAGTTTCGGGAAGAACGTTTAGATGGCTGTGCACGTTTCTCATTGAGTTAAGGCAATGGTCCATACTCTTCGATTTCTTCTTGCAGAATCTTTTCATGAATTTCACTAGCTTGGCATATTCTCTGTCTTCAATGGTATATTAATATCACGGTTTCTTGAAGATGTCGAAACTTTGTGACTAACTTCTCAGGTACCTTTCTTGACCTCTACGAAGTGCGGGATTGGTATGGCCGATTCTTGTTTTTTATCTGTTTCTCGGTTTCTTCCACCTTTTATTATCTTGGCGCCCCTCACATCGTAGTTTGCTCATTTTTCATCTGGTCGGTCGGGATACTTTGGTCTTGCTCCTTAATTTTGAATTTCTCTTGTAGGCTGCGGCTCGAGATTTCAACTCTTCCACTCCTTAGGTGATGGCCCGCGCGATTACTCTTTCCCTTCTCCTCTAGGGTTTACCTCGAGAATTGGCAGATAAGTCGGCGCTTTTACGCCCAGCGGTTGTGTTTGCCCCATTTGAACCTCTAAACTTCTCAGCTGTGCTGCTTGATTGTTTAATTGGGTTGTACATTTGTATATTTGCTTTAGTTTCATTCATAAAGCGGTGAAGTTAACATACTGTCTGCGCTTGCTCTAAATCAAACTTCTTTAATTAGTTCATTAGCTCAGTTTGTTGGCATATTATTCTGGTGTCCACGCCCGTCCATACCGCCCAGTTGGCTGATTGTCCCGGTCCCAGTTATTCGCTACCGCCATCGCCCGATTGATTACGGTAGGCCTTCTCCATACGATCCTTAACTGCTTTATGATTGATTACGATTAAACCTCGACAAATCTTGGAAGCGCTGCTGTAGTGTTCTTGTGACATTCCAGCGTTGTGTTGTCTCACAGGATTCACACAACTCCATGGAGTGATGCAGCCATGGCATGTCTTCATTCCCTGCTTTATCTGTTGGTACATTTAAGTCAGTGGGCCACATGATTTACGGTTATTGAAAATTTGCATTATGCAATACCCTGCAAGTGTTCTTAGTGTAGCCTTCCCTCTCTGGGCCTTTGATTAGTATTGGTTCGCGGCATCTTGTATCCATGCTGGCGCAGTGCGTAGTTTTCAACCGTGATGATCCTCCGGTGAGGCATCTATCATTGTTGAGGTTGTATTTCTCGGACCATTGTAGAGGGAGTGTGGACTTGCATCCATCACACGAGTTAGTCGGTGGTAGGACATAGCAATAATTCATGGAACACATCCCGTAGCGCCCGGGTTCTCCCCCTGCAATTGTGAGCGTATTGATCCTCTTGCACCGGTTGTGCAATCTTCGAAGGTGGAAAGAACGATCGAGAAACTTTTAGTATGATTGATTCCATGTAATGTTGAATCACGGTGGTGGCCCAGTTGTGATGTTTGGGTACTCATCCCAGTGAGGTGGGAATAGCCCATGATCTTAGGGCTTCTTGATGCCAGGTGTGTTGATGGGTATCGCAAGCTTCGAGGAGTTAGTCAAATGTATTGGATTCTCATGGGATGTCCAGTAGAACGAGATGTTCTGCAGACATCACGTCTTGTGGTGACTTCAGTTAAAAGTGTTTGCCAGATGGTGTTGTGAGTCATTGTCTGAACAAGCTGGTGGTAAAAACAGACTCATCTATAATATAAGATAGTCACAGTTCACAAAATGTGTGTATTACTCTTCTGCATCTACTGGACCAGTTGTTAAATCAAATCTGATACTCAGTGATTACTGCAGCTATAAAGTTCTGCATTACATTCTACTCGCGTTCTGGCGCGTCACATGCGAGAAGTCTTTACGGCTCGGGATCACACAAGTGTTGATTAATTCGATTTCTTTATCGCATGTACTCACTTTGAAACATGCTACCCGATAACACCTGAGCTATGAAACGATTACGACGCTGTAAAAAAATAACAAAAAGTAAAGAAAAATTGAATATTATCTATGTACTCACTTCTACATATCAATTTAAACCTTTCCGGCGACGCGCGAGCTTGACGACCGGCAGCGGTGTATAAAATGAATGCCTAAGTCTTGTAGTGCGCGTACATTAAGCGAAGTAATATAGTATGCGTCACGGATATCGATCACGAGGAAAGGTAAATTGACTACAGAGATTAGCACCAGGCAAATATCGAAGAATGACTTTAAGAGGAATTCAATTATGTAAAAACTAAGTTTGGCGTGTGATTTCTGTTAAAGTATTTGGTACAGAAAAGCCCTAGGGTTATATCTCCCCACCATCGTTCAATGGATTGTCTTTCTAAAGAGATTGTTATTCAATACATTTATAATACATGCCTATGGTAGAGGTGATCTTGCCTCTGAGATATCCTCTCTCTAAAGGTATATCACTTTATCTACGCAAATAGAATCGAGGCTATATCTACATCTCGACTGGTATTAGAAATGCTTAAATGTTTTTACCTGAATACCACCTTCGAGTGAATATCTACGTAATGAGATAAATTTTGAAGAACACTACCCGAGATCACTGAATACCCTCATCTCTCGAATCTGGATCTCGGTCTTGCATTTATGCTAATCTTGGCTAGAACATTATCATATAATTTAAATACGGGTATAAAATTACTAGATTCGACAATTTATAAACAATTAGACCAACATAAAGAAGATCAATCCTTAATCCATATCATTATAGCGGGGGGTTTGATGTAACCTAGAAGAGATGCAGAACATAATGGAAGAAAAGATATTGTTTAATAAAGAAAACATTGTTTCTGTCAGAAATACGAAAAGTAGCGTTACCGGTCCGGAGCACTTCTCGTCGGTGTCCTTTCTGCTCTGAAACTGTGCCTCTGTTAAATTAATGCCTCGATCTCCCGTTTTGAACTAATGTGCTTTTAATGATGAGAGCCCGGATTTTACGTCGCGGCCGGTGGTGACGTCGCGGCGTGGTGACGTCGCTGACGTGGTGTCGCGACGAGGGCGTCAGCGGCGTGGCGACGATGCGCGGCGTGGGGGCGTCGCGGCGTAACGAACGCTTCGCCAGCATTTCCCATTTGCTCGAATGCTACCAGTTAACAACTCTTTCACTGATACTCTGCGTTCACAAAGACATCGGTCGGTATTCTAATTATAAAACTATAAAATTACTCTAAAATAAAAACGAAAATATGATGACCGAGGCATAAACTATGGTGTTTTGGCACTCATCGATTATTACTATATAATTTTCCACGGCGCAATAACCACGATGCATTCATATCGTCATCACAGTGTATAAGTTTTTCCATGATATGTAACACTGCCAATCATACGATCACGAACATGGAACACATGTCAGAACCATGACATAAAACACACCACCATGCATGCAATGGTCTGGGCAGTGCATGAACTCGTATTCGTGTCGCAAACTCACGTCTGAGATTATGATCACTTTGGTACAATTCCGCATAATAGCAATGGCACAATGGCCGCTTTCTCCCTCAAACCTAGATAATTATATGCAACTTATCAGCACTAAGCTATAGGTATTTATAACTGAACTACGATGCAATTGTGTACGAGGCAAAGTGTCCAGTTATTCTGTCGACTTATAAATCTTTCATTTGTCTCGTATCGCGAGACTGTCTGATAAAAATGGCCATGGGCTATATACGATACTCATCAGTATGTACCCAACTATATTCTATTAGTCAAGAGTTATTTATTACTTTTCTTAATACAAATACTTATTAAAATCTACAAATTTCAATACATATTATCCAAAACATCAAAACGGCTTCTTTCTTAAAATCGGCCTCTAAAGTGAGTCATCATCTCAGACGCTCTGCGTACTGAAAAATATTTCTCGTGGGTGAAATTTGTCGCCGATGGTAGGAATCACCTAAATGGGTTACTCTCACTAAATGCATGCGGTAACCGATTTAAACACATACTCAAAAGTAAATAAATCTACTTAGATATGCATGCGTTCCACCATCTGAGTCTCACACGCTCCTTCACACTTCTAGCCATGTATAGGAAAAATATCATTTCCCAAAACAAAACTTGTTGTTCTTGAAAATAAACTATAAAGTCTTAAAGTAAAAATAGATTTACTCTCGGAGCGAATTAGTTTGATGACTTTCCTAACGATCATAGTCCTCATCGAAATAAATCACATTGGCGTCTCATTTGATTCTCACGGGAATCATCATGGCAAATTCATTTCGCAACCATGGCCAGATTTTGAGAAAATTCATGTCGTACCGCTTCGCGCCTAAATTCGATTCTGATGCATATAAAAATGCATTATGCGAATTTCAATCGTACATACAATATATCAATTATGCATATATTCACAAATTACATCACGCCATATATAATTGAACATGGATCAACCATCATATTTAGCTACGCGCGACTATTCAATATCAATCAAATATAAAATTGGCGCTACATTTAAACGATTAAATCTCATCTCCATGGCCTACACACAATTATATTCCATATAATTGAGCAATCTAATCATCTCAAGAAAGATACATACACGCAATTATATGGAATATAATTGTGACGTAAATGTTAAAACATCAAGCTTATGCATTAACTATTAATTTCATATAACAACCATTCGTTTAAAAATATTTCAATAAATTATGGAAACAAACACCTAACGGCCTACGATCGCGAGAATTTGTCGGAAGTAATAACTCAAAATTCTCGAAATTATAACAATTCGATTAAGAGTTTTGGGTAGATCAACAAATAGATTAAAGGCGCCGAAATAAGCCAAAGCATTCTGAAACACTTAAATAAAGTGTAACTTTAAGTAGGATAAAACCGCTTCTGCCCGGAGTTGTGCTTCCATTTTTTAATAATCGCGCGTCGCCTCGCATTGCGTCTCTTGGCGGCTGCGCTTGGCGTGAAAACCTACGGTTCGATTTTTATAAATCTAAGAAATAAACGAAAGGAAGAAAAATTAAAATAAATCTCTCCCCTGACGCCTCTCTCCCTCTGTCCGACGCTCTCTCCCCTTTTTATTGTTTTTATTTATTTATTATTATTATTATTATTATCCATTTTGAATATATAAACATATTTATCTTAAGTAAGTCCGTTCTTGTGAAAATTTTTTATTTCTTTTCAATTTAATTATTTTTAAATGAGCTTTAGCTGGCCAGTTTAAACAGATTTTAATAAAAATCTCGTCATGAAATCAGCGGCGGTTCTATCGTGAAAATCGTAAAATATTAAATATAGATTAAATGAAACTTTATAGGTCATTAGATTTCGCGAGGCAGAATTTAGCAGCTGTGATCGTTTAGGTAAATCCGATATCTATGAAGAATTTAGTTTTCAACGAAATTACCGTTCACCAATTTTAGAAAAAGTGATTTTTACCAGTTTTCTGTTCCATGTTATGGCTTTAATTGAGCCAATTTAGTTAAGTTATAAAAATGAGGATTCTTGGTAGATATATGAATATGCGAGAGCCCATTCTGTAAGTAATCTATATTTCCTATAATTATATATACATAAGAAGGGAACATTAAATTTTTTTATTTGCCTTGCCAAAATTATTAATATTATTTTAATAACTCCAGGAAAAAATAAATATTTGCAACATTTATTTTTAATTTTGTCTATTTCTACTATACTTTTAATAAAATTAAACTAATTTAACTTTTTTTTCAAAATTATAAAAAAAAAAAATCAACCATACTCGTAATTGATTACAGGAAAACTTTTTTATAATCATAATTGAATTTGTTTGTAATCATGTGAGTTGTAAATAATTACTTCCGTTTGTGTTTTTGACTTTTTTCTAAAAGTAAGATTTTAGAATTTTTTTTTGTTTTTGTTTTTTTAATTTCTATAGCTTATTTGCAAATTTTTTTTTAAAAATTGAATAAAAAATCCAATATATTTGGGTTTTTTTTTTTTTGTGTTTAGAAAATGTCATATTCTCTATCAAAAATAAAAAAAGTCATATTCTAAAATCCCATAAAATATATTTAAATATTCTACACTTAGCATTTCAAAATAATTTTTTAAATAACATTTTAAAATCCTTAAAAAACACAATATGGAACACATCACGGATTAAATTATTTTATTTTGGTTTAATCAAATTATTATTTTTAAAATATTAATTATTTATCATATTACATTTATTATTTTTATTTTTATAGTTATGTTAAGATATTATACAAATATTTTTTAAATAAAATGAGTAATTGGTATCATTTGAAAAAATCTCGGATGCACTATGCATCAAATTTTTAAGCAACCTAAAATAACTATACACAATCGAACATGCAGGTATTATGTGGTAGAGTTTACTATCTTTATATTCCATCTTGAGTCGAATTGAGATTAGATAGGATCTTTGTATGAAGCAAATGTGTATTTCGTATATCGCATGAGCTTATTTCATGCTTTAAAAAAAAAAAAAACTATACAAAGCCTTCATACATAATAAATTGATAAAACCATATGTTAAAATGATAAATAATTAATTTAATTGAGAATCAATTCAAATATCATGGTAGCATCTCTTATAAAAATAATTTAAAACTTAAGCGTATTATATATATATATATATATATATATATATATATATATATATTAAGCTCCACCTCTAATAATGTTGTATTTTTTACTCTTTTTTTATACATAGAGATTTTTTGGTAAAAACCACGCTCAAATAGTTATTTATTTTTGTCTATAAAATAAATATATGAATATATAGTCAATCTCCATATTTGGAGATTCATTATTCAAGTCTCTAAATATAGATATGATGTGACTCATATTTTAGCCTATATTATTCCTCTTTATTTTATTATTATATTGTTATTATTTAATTATTTTATTAATATAATAATAAAATAATTATTTTAATTATAATTTTTATAACATATTATTATTTCCAAGATATATTTATATTTATTATTTACTAATTTTGAATTATTTGTCATATATAATAAAATATCATGAAGCACTTGTTTTCTCAATTTATGTTAGAAAGTATATGGGTGATTTACCATTGTATTAGTTTTATATTTTATTTTTATCATTTTTGTTATAATTTTAATGTAATTTCATTATGTAGTTTTTTAATGTTGTTTTATTATATAAGGTGATATTATATTTTATAATATAATTTATTAGTTTAAAAAACATTTTAATGTTTTTAATATACTTTTATTTATTATAATTTTATTTAATATAAATTTATATTGATACTTAAATCAAAATAAAAGTGTTTAATACATCATATTTTTAAAATATTATTATTTTAAAAAATGAATGTGGGCTCTATCATCTCTAAATATATAAAAGATGCCAGTTTTGAGTTGAAAATAAATATTAATTCTTAGAGATGCTCTAAAAGGAGAACTCGAAAAATCTACAAAATAAAAGTAAATAACATCCATTTGTTTGCATTTTAACTTTCATTGTTGGCCTTGAAATCACCCATCTTAATTATCCCAATTATTTGTCTGAAATCAACAATTTGAATTTTTTTTTTAATTTTATTGTTTAATAAAGTGGTTATTCCATGAATATTTAAGTTTTATTTTGTTGTCGTCGTTTTATCGATATTTGGTTTGTTGTTGTTTTATTGACATTTGGTTTGCCATCGTTTTATCAACGTGGTGTTATTCATCGTCTTTGTGTGGCATTTTATTTGTGTGGAGGCGATTCAAACAGGCAAGACATATTTGACCAGTTAAATATATCAAATTATGATTATCAATATGTTAAATAATTGAAATTGTATATATTATAATGCTTATTTATCGAATTTATAGGCTTTGTATCGATTTATTTATCTTTATTCACGTGAATATTGTTTAAATGCTGTATAGTTTTTAATTTATTTGTATATCGATCTGTGTAAGTTGAATCGATAGTATTATCTTTTCGTTTAAAAAAAAAAACTTTCATTTTTGAAATATGTGATTATTTATATCATTCACAAAACAAACTATTTTGAATTCAAGTGTTATGGGTGACCAAAATGTTATGGCATATGGCAAGCTTTGGACATATTTAGTTTTTTTTTAATTATTAAAATAGTTTGAAAATAAAAATAATGGTTATAATGCAATAGTTAATAACTTTAATATTTACTTTAAAAAAATTTAAAAAATTTATAATATCAAAGTTAGTAATTAAGACATTGACTTTTAAAAAAAGAAAAATTTAATGTTATAATTAGTGATTACATCATTAACTTAAAAATGTTTTAAATATCGTAATTAATGATTACGATATTATTATTCATCTGGCCCAATTTTAGCATTATTTTATTTCTGAAACTCGTATCAAGTGACATGTATCCATGACAGATGTACCACACTTCTTGGACAAGTTAGTTAAGCCTCTCAATTTTCCCATGTCATGTTATATTGAGGAGCATGACGTATTCTTATATTACACTTAGAGATGTAACGTGCCACCGAACAAAATAGACCATCTTAATTATGACATCATCAGCAAATAATTAAGTACATTTTTACACGTGTTATGTGATGAGTGAGAATCGTTAGGAGCCGAATCGAAACTTAATTAAGATGATTGAGGTATCTGCATGGCAATTAATAATTTCGAGGTTAATTTATGAGTTTTCGATATTATAAGCTATGTTATATGATATAAAGCTTTTCTTATACCGTTTATAAAGTTAAATTTGGAATTTGTATAAGAGTTAGTTTGAATGTATTATTACCGATGTTTTAAAAGCCCAGGACCCAGATGGCGGATTGGGAAAAGTTGTCGGTTCTGATTCATTTGGTCGGAGCCAGGTGAGTGAGCCATGATTGAGCAAGTGACGTACGATAAATATATAGTAATAATGGCCCCCAATATATTATTTATTATTTTTTATATAAATAAAGTATTTTAAAAATATGTATAATGTTTAAATATGAAAACATATTAAAAATGGAATAAACTTATTTATATTAATATATAATTTTGTTAATATATAAAATAATCATGATAACCAGTAAAGTGGTAAGTGGATTCGTTTGTAACTTACTATTTTAAGTATTTGGAATGGCTCTTGTATTTAATTAAATTTTTTTTAATTCTGGCGCTAGCCTCTGAGAAGCTTTATAATTATAAGTAAGGCGTAAATACCGATGTAAACGTAAGCAGCGTCGTTTTAAGCTTGAAAAAAAATAAAAAATTATAGGAGCTAGTAGAGTTGGACTCTGGGTTCAGGTTCGACCAGGTCCAGGTTTGACGGTCGATTTCGGTGAAAAGGTTTTTGTATTGGCCCGGATCGATTTTATGGTAGATGAGCGGTCAGATTAGGCGGTTCGATTTTAAAGCATTGATTATAACTTAAAAGCGTTTTTCGGTAATATGGCGATAAAATTTAGCCTTGACGCAACGTAAAGCGGCGCGATTTTTATGGAGTTTGGATTTAATATAATCGTGTATTAAATCTTGACGTATAACCGTAATAAACTAGTTAAGTTGTGTTAATCCATATAATAATCCGTATAATCCGAATTTGTCTGGATTAATTATAATTGATTTTATTTTAAATTGTTAAATTAATAAACGGGTTAATATATTTATGACCCGTTATCGACACGAATCTAACACGACCCACACGAACATGAATTGCCACCCTTGTCCGCGTATTCAGAACACCAAATAACAATCGATGATTCTATAGAATATTAGAAATAGGAATAGAAATAGGAATAGGATACCCTGGACACGCCTCGGAGAGGGAGAGGGAGAGGGAAAATTCACATCTCCCCAAATCGTATCATCCGAGAAGAGTAAACCCATTTCCGTTTGCGAGTCGCCATACGACGACGAAGATGACGATGGGTTTCGATTTGGGGCATTCTTCTTCCGACAGCACTTACAGTTCGAAGCTTCTCGCTACCTGCTTGATCGGAGGCGTGGTTATGGGGGTCTCCGTTTTGGAGTTTATGCATGCTTTTCCGCCTCTGCGCCCGCTCTCATGGCGGAGGAAGAAGAAAGCCTGTTCGCGTTTATATGGACGGCTGTTTTGACATGATGCACTACGGCGTTTTGACTGCCCTCCGCGGGCCCGTGCGCTTGGGGACAAATTGGTGGTTGGTGTTGTCAGTGACGCTGAAATTATTGCCAATAAAGGCCCTCCTGTTACTCCCCTGAACGAGAGGTTCGTTTTACAGTCTCTGGTGTTCGTTATGGTTGGCATTTTTTTTTTTGATTTATTGTTTGCTTTTTTTTTATTGCGGAAGGTTTCGTTAAATTGTTGCGTGCTGATCTGTTTTTGACGTGTAGGTTTTTCTCCATTACTATTTTATTTTATTACTGTTTAGGAGGATTTAGGTTTGTTTACATATTGATTTGTTGATGCTTCATGCTGATTTTATTTGTTTGCCGTGTTTGCGGAATTGTGCCCATGGTGGTGGTTTTCCCCCTCCTTTTTTTCCTTTGGAAAACATGATTATAAAAACAAATCTTAGCGAAAGGAAGAAAGATGGATACCTTTTTTTGAAGAAAGTAATGCACTTTAGATTGTTGACGGAAAACAGTTATCTTTTCTTGGATTTAGTCTGACTGTCGTTCGTAATAACGCTCATCAGTTTGCATATTAATTCGCACCTTCTGATTCTGTCATTTAATTGGAAGAATCACAAAAATGGAATTAGCATCATGAGAAATGGTGAAGAGTTTAGAAGATTGGGAGGTCGATGGATTGGTTTATATTAATAACGAGTGGGGTTGGGAGATTAGTGGATTAGGTTTCCTTAAGGATGAGTGGGATAGTTTAATGGATCATTAATTATTTTTCTTACCAAAAATTTACAAGTTATGTGGGAACAAGAGGCGGTGGTGGAGTTGGAAGTTGATGTGTGGGCATATTTTAATTCAGTATAAGTTTAGTAATGTGGAAGATGGGTTTGTGTGGAGTTCAATGGAGTGTATGGACCTTTAAGATGCATGGTAGATTGATAAGTCTCGAGGGAGAATGTCAACATGGAAGGATGCGTGCTGTACAAAGGGCTCATGGAGAGATTATTTCCAGAATAGTTGTTGAAAGCATTAGCATCTCCTAACTGTAACCATATGACTCGATTTTGTTTCCCCAATTAATAGATTGAATATCATCTCCAAACCAACCATACAGGCTCTCGTTCGTTTCTCCAGTTAATGGAGACTATGAAGTGATTATCAGCTTCAGAGAATCAAGCTTTTGAGCAAAGAAAAACAAGCAACATCAGTCTTGTGCAGAGTTTTATACCGCTTGTTCTTAGTTTTGGGTTAAAATGTTCCATCCCCTGGAAACAGCTTTTGTTTGGGAATATTAAGATGGAACAATGGGCTTCCACTGAAGAAACTAAACAAAAAGGTATCTTCCTGCCTCATTACGTTGCAGTTAAAGCTTATAGATTTTCCCTTCCTCAACCGAGGAGTTGTCAAAGACCTTCAAGGTTCAAACCTTTACTATGGCAGCAAGTCTCCATCCCTTCCAAAAGTAAGGACAAACCCCTTTCTCCAAAACTGATCCAGGAAAAGACACTGCTTCCTTGTTCAGTTAGGACTCTAAAAACCTTCCTCTTATAGAGGAAGTTTTGCAGAAGTATTTTCTTGCATCTTCTTTGGTCGGAGACAAATTGTTTTACCATGGATAGTCTCATGTTCGTACGACCTTAGGTCATTTTATTGATTAGGTGGGTGCAAAATGAAGGTTTGTTTTGTATATTTAAGGTTACTTTTGGCTCTTGTAAGGATGAATTTTCCTCTCTTGTACCTTTCAAGCTACTTTTTTTAATATACTTATTTACTTATCAAAAAAGGACTCTAAAAACCTTCCTCTTGAGCACCTCCACTGAAATCTCAAAGGATTTGGAGTAGCCCCGAACCAGACTCTACCATCATCCTTCATCTTCCTGCATCTTCCTCATTTTTAAATGATCTTCTATTCCTTTTCTTTTTTATTGTCTTAAAAAATGCACAATGGATTGTTCTTCATGCCTTTCTTTGCTTTCCATAATCGTATTGATGTTATCCTAAGAGAGTGTCTTTGAAGATATCATAGAAGATAAAATAAGGAAAACAAGAAGTGCATTAAAACCATTGTCTTTGCATAGTGAAGGAAGATGTGATCAATAGATTATTCCTCAAGTTCATAGGGAAAGCAAATGTTTATTGGCAACCACCTGCTCTTTTGAAATTGATTTGAAGTGAAAACCTTTTCCTAACTTGTCTCCCAGGAAAAAGAGCCAAGAAACCATGCCAAAATCACTTTAGGAATGGAATATAGAGCTTTGCGAGAAAGTTCCATTCCTGAAATCTACTCAAACCAACCTATCTTCTCCTTCTATTTTTAGCCTAGAAAAGAAAAGTTCTACATCATCCTGCCACTTATCATTTAGTGTGGAGAAATAAAGTTCTAATGATCCTTGGACTAGTTATAGAGGAGGGGAAGAGCTTTAGTCCATACGTGCCTTCTTTGTGGCTTAGAGGAAGAAACGATTGACATATCCTTGTTGGTTGCTTTATTGTGAGAAGCTTGTGGGATTTGATTTTGGCTTTAGTTGTGGCCCAGTGGGTATTCCTTGACCAGTTAGAGGAAACTGTCCTTAGCTGGTATTGCCCTTAGCTGTTGTTGGTCTATTAGCCCAGGCAAGAGCGGAAGAAAAGTTTGATGCTGGCCTAAGCTATATTTTGGATAGTTTGGAAGGCTCGACCAAGATGTGTTCAATGTGAGGGAAATTTTGGCACATAGGATGAATGTCATTTTTATGCAATTTGTAGTCTTGAACTAATACATGTATAGCTGATGGTCCTACCACTTTATGGGATTTTTTTTTTTGGCTAGGGTGTAGATGAGGGTTGGTAGGTTTTTGTTTTTCTCTCCTTCTTGCTTGTATCTTCCTTCAGGCTCCTTTTGTGTACTCCTTGTATGCTTTAGGTTGCTCTGTGGGTTTTTCCTTCTTTCCTTTTAATATGATTTGCCTTTCTTTTTATGACTTCTAAGCTGCTATTTTAGCGCCTTCCTAATACAATCTCTTTTATTTATTAAAAAAAATGCCTTTTTGCTGATCAAAAAATATGTTATGAGGAAAGACAATTAGAAGGGAAGATAAGTATTGGTTGATTTGGAAAGAAGCTAAAAAATATTTTTTTTGATAAGTTCTGTTCCCACTTGAAGAATCTAAAAACAGAATTGTTTAGGTTAAATCTTTTTATGCGATCTTGAGGTTAGGGAAGTCACTCTTTATTCAACAAACTTTATTTGGAACCTGTGGTCCCATCCAAAGTAGTATTTTTTTGCATGGGAAACCAAGTTGAGAAAGAAAAGATTTGACTTTGGTAATCAAAAGAAGAATGACAACTAGTGAATGAATGGCCTTTGCAAATGGGGAGGGAATATACTGATCCTTATTTCTTCACAGCTCCAGAAATAAGATGTTATGACACATTGTTTTTCGTAATTTTGTATTGTAGATTAGTAATCTCTTCTTTGGTGAATGATGCCTTTTAAGTTAGCATGACTCCCTTTGTTGTGAGAAAGGAAACAAAGCATAAACATTGTCCCTTATTTTTTAGACAATTTGTTTGCAGCATAATCAAGAAGCTTTGAAGATAATGGATAGAATGATTAAAGATCAATCTATCAATGTATTATTTAGTATTTACATAAGTGAAGGATCAATACCTTTGCTTGATTTTGTAGGAGTTAGTAGTCTTGTCGAGTTAAGGGGTTTTTAGTATGCTGTATTTTAAGCCTTCCTTATATCATCTTGTGTGCTTGGGTATACCTATCTTTACCTATTAGAAGGGAAAAAAAGAAGTCATATCAAGTGTCAATTTCCCAAGTAAATAAAAAACCTTTAGATGGTCTAAACTGGAATATTTTGAGTTACTTCTATGTAGAAAACTGTAGAAAATGCAAAATTGGATTTAGAACTAGCTTTGTGCAGAGGGAAATTCTATGTTCTAAAGGGATACCAAGGTACTAAGTGGAGTGCGCCAAATTCTTTCAGTTCATTCTTATTGCAGCTTGTAGCAAACCTCTCTCCATCTTATGCATTGTCTCTGCTCCTCCCTTAATCCATAATCCTTTAGGCAAATTAGATATACATTAACAGTCACCTAGCATATTGCTTAATTCCCTCTTAATTGAGAATTTTTTTTACAGGATGATTATGGTCAGTGCTGTGAAGTGGGTGATGAAGTGCATTCCTGATGCACCTTATCACCGTAACTTGAAGATTTTATGAAGAAGCTGTTTGATGGCCCCTTAACATAAGATTACATTATCCATGGGGATGATCACCATTCTTCCTGATGGTACTGATGCTTATGCTCTTGCTAAGAAAGCTGGTCGCTACAAGCAGATCAAGCGCACAGAAGGAGTGTCAAGCACTGACATTGTTGGTACTGACTTCTGCCCTCTTCATATTTCTTATTGGTTTTCTTTAGAAGGAGGATATCTGATTTGGTTTTTGTGGGGGTGGGGCAGGGGACTTGCATTTTCTTTTTGTCATGGAATTTTGCAATAATAAGAAAATGTTGCATCATAAGAAAATCTTCCCGAGTCTCTATTTTTTGTAGTATCGCCTTCAATGGCATTATTAAATATGGGCTTCTTTGCATTTTAGTCTATGCGGTAGAAGGCTTCTTTATAGATCTGATGAATACTTAAGACATTGGACAGATTACATGTTTTCTGTTATTTTCTCATAGGACAGATCTACTGTTTCCTATCCTTTTTTTCCTAGTTCTAGAAACTTGAAGTTAATTTTCATGGCTCTTGAAAACAGTATTATCTTTGTTCCCACAAATCGAACCTCATTTGAAATGCTTAATCAACTTTATTGAATTTGGTGATGACATTTGTGGGAAAGGAAGGGGTAAAGACAAGGGAGTTTGTTGCATTATGCTTGTACTCAGTATTAGTTTCATATTGGTGGGGATGAAGACTGGTAGAGGTTTCATGGTTAGAGGAGGCTGTGCAGTGTTTGTGGTAGTACCCTGTAAGCATTGTTTTATTGTCATATGGAGATGGATGTTTGGTAGTGGCATTGGGGATGATCGTACAGTGCAGGGCGAGATCCTGGCAAGGAGGAGCACTTAATTTTTTTCGAAATTTTTTTCCTCTTATGCCCAAGGAGACTCGGATTCGAGAGCAAGGTTATACCACTGAAAATCCTTCAGGCCTCAATCATTTATCCTCGCCAAATTTATGCAACTTAAACATGCCCCCACTGAAACCAAATCCTTGCTCCACCCCTGTGCAGGGGTGACATAATGGAGTGGAAGTGCCTGTGGGTATTTGTTCCATTGACTCCCATTGTTAGCCTCAGTGCTGGCACAGTTTTTCGTGCTGGATTTTGGTTTTGCTAAATTTGTAGTTCTACCAGTTTTTGTTTTCTCACTTTCTCTTGTTTCAGTTTTTCTTTGGTTCTCCCATCTCTTGTCCTCACATACAATAAAAACATTATCTGATGTTTCTATCCTTCTGTCTTTTCTTCTTTTTCTTGCAAATATTGAGAACAACTTTGAAAAATGCATCTGCAGAGGCCTATTGATACTTCATCCTGTTTCTAGGATGATTTTTACCTTTTATGAATGTGAGCACTGTGGTTTGGTAACCTCTTGACCAATTCAGTAATTTTTTGGAACAGGACGCATGCTTCTTTGTGTGAGAGAGAGATCAGTTAGTGGCGATGTGATACTCTTTGCAAGACCAATTCAGCCATGGTCAGCCAAAAATTTGAAGATGAGTGGATCTGAGTAGTGGAACTTCGCATATCTCATTTTCCTACCAACATCTGGGAATTGTTTCAGTTCTCAATAGGAGAGTGCTTCCTCTATACCCAGTTCTTATTGAAACTCAGTTGTTTTGAAACAAAGAAACACATTTCCTATGTGTTCAGTAATTTGTTTTCCTTATATTGCTATTTTAAAACATCTGATTCAGTTAAGCCAATTTTCCTTTATTTTCCATTAAAGGATGCCCTTGAACAAGGCATTAGAAGGAGACAAAATTATCCTATTGCAGGTTTAGAAAAGGCATTAGGTAATTTTGGATTTGCAATGAGAGAGAGAGAGAATAAAAATATAACAAGCAAAACTAACATAGCAAGTCCAATGTGAAGAACTATTATATACAGAACCATGGGAAGGAGAGAGAGTTCACTATCTGTTTGAGATCTTTGATTGCTTGGTCTAGTTCTATAACGTCAAATGAACTATCTGATTAAAAACAAAAACAAAAATATAGCAAGTTTTATGTGAAGAACTGGCTATATACAGAACATGAGACATAGTCAGGATTAAAAGACTGGTCTTGAAAGTTAATCCTTGCCAATTATACAAAATTAATTAAAAAGTTTATTCTCTTGATGGGTCAATTTTCAAAGTAGTTGCAATGCCCTAGGTTGGTCAAATGCAGATCGATGGAATAATCAAATCGAGTTGATTTTGGATGATTGATCATCTGAGTGGAATGGATGAAATGGTGGATCCAATGTCTTTGCTTGTTTGTTTACTGCATCATTTTCCTTGTTCGTTGATTCCATTATTTGTTGAATAAAATATATTAAAACCGCCAGGACATTGCTGAGGTTTATTAACGATTAATTTTATTAATGATGGAATGGGAAATTTGGAGTGAACCCTATCTATTTATGGATTTCAGATGTAAAAGAAAACATTTCTTTTCCTGTTCAAAAATTAGGCCAAACAGTTCCAGAAGTTGTGATCCTGAATCACTTTGAACTGAAACAATTAATTTACAAGATTTGATACTTCAGGTGGTGTAAGGCTGATTCATTTACTCTCTTATGAGAAGCAAGTTTTCATTTGCCATGCAGTATTTGTCCTGAGATAATAGTGGCGATTTTACAGCTGGGTGATTCTTGTTTCAGACGAAATATGTATCGCGTTTGGCTCGGCGTGGGGCGGGATGTCGGATAGTTTATATGGATGAATTGCATTTGATCTTTTCCATGCCGGACATGTGGAGGTATATCACGTTCCTATCAAGTCCCATGTCAGAGTCTAGATTAACTTAATATACTCCTTGTAATGTTCTCTGTTTTTTTTTTGTCTAAACTTTTCTTTGACAAAAATGTCCATACTTGTGCTACTCTTGGTACCCTGAACCTCTGATTATTGTTTTTATTTTATTTCTTTTCTGATACATGTAGCGCTGATAAACACAAGTTGTGCACGAAGTGCTCTGGAGTCAGGTTTTGCATTTTATGGTGAGTCCATTTTGACTTATCCTGGCCATTTCTTCCCCAAAATCGCCGGAAAGGTTGCTTATCAAGATTTTTATTTGTGTAGCTGTGTTTTCTTTTGTTGGCTGCACCAGACAGGGGATGAAAGTAATTCATTTAGTCATTAACCATCTTGTGATGTATAGATATTGAAACGCTGAGGCTTGGAGATTTTCTACTTGTTAGGATTCACACTGATCCGACTGTCAGGTTACCAAACTACCTTTCTTTCTTTTTTCGTATCTCAATTGGTTGCTTGTGATTGCAAGCGCTGAGATAAACTCTGTAGCCACATCTAAATGCATAAAATAGAGAGTTTCTGACTTGTATAACCATTGCGTGGTCCAGTGGTAAAATTTCTAGGCTGCCAATAATTGATGTTTTCTTTTTCCTGTATTTTCGGCGCAATAACAAGTTAACATATAACTTGTTTTTGAAATAATGATTCCTGCAGTGCCAATAGAGGGGCACATAGCCTATTATGAACCTTCATGAAGAAGCTTAAGTGTTTTGGCTTGTCGTTATATGGATGAGGTGATAATTATGGTGAATATGGAGTTTCAAAAGAACACGGTGAGTTTGTCTCCTGAATTAAAATCCTGTTTTGTCACTTGTTCCAACCCAGTTTTCATATCTTATCATATGCATGGTTTTTGCTGTCTGCAAGTCTAATCAAGGTTCTAGATGCTGGTGCTGATGGATTTATCAGATGACATAATATGAACATCTCTAATGGACTATAACAGCCAATCGAAGTAGTCTGGAAAAAGTAGAATTCGATGATACAAGATATATTTCTTGTATTAGATCACATCCTGTAGGCATACTTGGTCATTTTACTAAAGGAACTAGCTATAGGATGATCCATTCTTTATTTTTGGTTATGATCATCATATATCTCATGATACAATAATGTGGAACTTTGATGTTTGAATGGTACTCATTTTTTACCTTCCTACTTCAGTGTTTAAAATAAAGTTCTTCCTAACATTTGCTTTTCAATCGAGAATGTATATGTATTCTAGAGTGATTCTTTTCAGTGGCATCAATTATCTCAAGAATGTTTCAATATTTTATAGTTGGTCCATTCATCTATACAATGATGACCAGAAACTAAGCTTTCTTTTAGTATTGTGGATCCATTTGCTGCTCACTTTATAAATGTTTTTCATAGATAATAAAGTAGGAAATAGTACAATAGGCTATCAAAAGAATGAATAATCCAGTTCCCTTCATTTAGTGGCAATGATTGTATTCATATGCTTTGATTGGAAACATGCTTTTGGGCTAGTAGAAATTGGGAAAAATAAGTTTCATATTGTCATCTCTTAATATCTGATCATCTCTGGCTACCATTGTCTTTGTTGCTTGAATTAACGATACTTTGAAACACAAGACTCTGCGGGTTTAAACTAACAGATGTTGAGATCTGAAGTGATTTCGCGAGGCTGAAGTGCTTCTTAGTTCTCTGGCAGAAAATGGACATTTAGACTGAAAACAATTGAACGAAATTGCTTTGTCCACTTTTCTGTGTTGTCCTAACTTAAACAGAAACAGCTGCAAGCTTGAAGGAGCATTAGATTGCCAACCACACCCCAACCGCACCTAGTCTTCTCTTCCAGAAGGAGAAGATAAGAAAATTGTTTGTGCTTATGATTTATGACTAAAGATTAAGATTGCTGATCAAGATCACCAGATTGTTATTGTGACATGATGGTACAGTGAAATGGGACATCCTACCTGCCATTTCCTTGCTTTTTGTAAATTCTAGAAACCTGAATTGGGCTCTGGCCGTGTTTATTCTTCCTTTGCTCCTTTTTGAGTAGAACAACTCGAGGTTTCTGTGGAGTAGTGGAAAAGATTTCTGGGAGATCAGGGCTTTATAGCCTGCCCTCTTTTGATTTAATGATTCATAATTAAGGCTTTTGTCATTTTACCTTATATATTTTCCCCACACTTTCTCTAGGCTTGTTTCCTCCAAAATTGGAGTCTTTGCTTGGAAGAATTTACTTGGGGCAAAGTCTCTTTGGGTTAACTCCAGCCCGCCGTGGAATGGCTTTAGTAAATAGATGTTTTATGTGTGAGGAGGGCCAGGAGAATATAGACCATAACGATCCATTGAAATTGCTAAAATGTTGTGGAATCTTTTTGTCAATCGTAGGGACTAGTTGGGTCTTTCGCGCCGGTGCTTCACCTCTTTTAGCTTAGCAAGGGGCAAGTCGTGGAGTAAAAGTGCGAAGAATCTAGTTAAGCTGCACCTTTGTGCCTATATTGGACTCTCTGGCAGGCTAGAAATAGGTTGGTGTTCGAGAACGAGGGCACCACTGACCAAAAAATCAAAGCTAACTTTGTTTCCAATTTGTGGGCTTGGGCTAACCTGTATAGGGCTGATAAAACGAATTCTGTTGTGGACTTCCTAACTTGGTTGGGGAGTAGGTAGTTTTTGGTTTTTGTTTCTTGTTTGGTTGGCTCCCTTTGTCCACGTCCTGTGTACTCCTAGGAACTTTCCCTTCATCTATAATATCTGTTTTTACTGATCAAAAAAAAAAAAAATTTCCACCCTTCCTCTCTTTTGAAGATGAATAAACTCAGACTGTCCATTGGAGCATCGCAAAATGCTCTTCAGAATTCTCCCAGGGGTTAATGTTGGTTTCCAAGTGAATTGGTGCCAGTATGATCTGTTTATGTATCTTATGGTCTTGGTCCAATGTTTATAGCGGGGACAGAGAAAAGTATTTGCTAGATTTTTTAACTTGGTTGGGGTATAGATGATTTTTTGGTTGGGCTAGTAGGTCTTCTAGAGCTGATGACTCCCTTTTTGGTCGTTCTCTTTTATTTCTCTATGATATCTTCGTGATTTTGTATGTAATTGGAGTAATACATTCTGATTGTTTACCCATAAAAAAAATGAGCTTTTTATGTATCTTATGAGTTTACTGCTTGAAGAGGGATCTCTGAAGTAGACGGGTATTGATAGAATAATCTTTAAATCATAATTTCCATTATGAGTACTGCATATGAAACTTGTGATCGGTAGTTATGGAGCGACTTTACTCGGCTGCAGTATAGTGTGCAGATACTTGATCTTCCCTCTGTGAATTATAATGAATTTCTTTCAATGCAGATCACAACCTTCAACATTTCCTTAGTTGTTCATGGAACAGTGGCAGAGTATAATAATTATCCCAAGGTAAGTTATTAGATGATGCACTAGTTGGGTTATGAATTTATTGATGAGTAACTCAGATGCAAACGAGCTTCTTTTCATTGCTACTGAAACATCGTTCACTTTACAGGGGAAAGAGGACCCATATGCTATTCCAATCAGTATGGGTATCTGTAAACAGTTGGAGAGCCCCTTGGATATCACAACTACTACGATAATTAAGAGGATCGTATCGAATCATGAAGCGTATCAGGTTACTTGGCTTTAGAATGTGTTGTCATTTTATCTGTTTTAAAATTAGAACTGTTAAATGATCAACTCTTCTAAAAGATCAAGCTTATAGGGATTTGAGTTTAATATGAATATCATGCTCTTAACACCTTCTCTCACGTGCAGCCTCATACTTGCACGTGGAGAGTCAAACAAAGTCCGTTATGGACTTTCAAATCAACGAATGAGGAATAAATTGCACAAAGAGGTCTCGAACCCAGGACTTCCTGCCAGACTAAGCTTTGATACCATTTTAAACGACTAACTCTTCTAAAAGCTCAAACTTATAGGATTTGGATTTAATATGAATATCATGCCTTTTAACACCTCAAACTTGTAGGATTTGGATTTAATATGAATATCAAGAACAAACAGGAAACTTACTATTAAAATTGAGACTAGATCATGCCCCGAATCGCGAGTGTTTAATTTGAAGTAAGCTAGATGATAACAATTTGTTTGCAAAGTAATGGAATATAGAATCCTAGTGTTTTTAGGCTCCATTTGGAACCTAGATAGCACTAAGAAAAGAAAATAGAGAGGAAAAGTGGAAGGAAAGAAAATTTGGATTTAAATAAAAAATAAGTTTAAACTTAATAAATTAATTATATATGTTTATTTTAAACTTATTTTATTTCATTTCTTTTATTATATCATGAGGACTATGGGAATTTAAAAATATAGTAAAATTTTGATCGTATTTGTTTTTAACATAGTACTATTTTGTGGAACGACGCTAGAGAAAATGTTTTTCATACGCATTTTTTCTTTTTCTAGTACTTTGGGTTAAATAGAGAGCCTTAACGGTGTCTTAGAAAGCCTAAACGTGTACAAGATGTATACGAGGCACCTAAGGCCAAAACAGAATAAGAGTAGTAAAAAAACAACAAAACCAAATAACGACAATTCCAAAGTGTCAATCCATTGAAGAAGCTTAACATAGAACTAACCATCTGTAACTATCTGCTTGGATTTTTGTTTGTCAACTGCTTTCAGTGTTCTTCTAGTTCGAATGTAATTGAAACATGGCTTCTTTCTTTCTGTACAGAAGGCGCGAGAAGGAAGGCAAGAGTAGTGAGTTATTATGAAATAAGGCCTTTGTGTCGGCGATTGATTGATTGATAGATTGATTTTGGAGACGCGAGAGGTAACACCCACGGCTATACAGGGTCTGGATTTTTCGACGTCTGAGTTATTATATTTGGAGTCCTTGCCATTACTGCTTGTTTTGTGGCTGTGATCCATTATTTCAAAGATCACTCTGTAGTTGTTGCTTAGCTATATATATACTATATTACTTTTTCAGACCCACTTTCCTGGAATTGGGTCCAAGAAAACACAGAGGCAGAAGAAGCTGAGGGAAAGCTTGTCTTGATGATAATTGGGTATCTATAGGGGGCATCATTTGAAAGGGGTAGGAGCAGCATGTTTATCTTAGCTATTACATTCTTGCATCCTGTTTGTTTTTCGAGTAATATTGTTTCTGTTAACGGACAAGGAGGAAAAAAGGTAGTTGGTAGTTGGTACGATGATGTATTACAATTATTGATTTTTAACATGTGTTATATTAAACAAGGAAGAAAGAAAGACACAACTGAGGATCCTGCCTAATATTTTCTCCATTGATATATTCATATGCCTTTTCCATTCCTGTTATTTCGTTGTGTTAGTAGTAGTAGTAGTAGTAGTAGTAGTGGTCAGGTTGGTGTCCATTTCCATTTTAACAGCTTTACCTTACTAATTATTCCTTGTTTCATTGTGAGGGTTGGGTGACCACCTCTACCTCTAGGCTCTATAACCCATGGCCATGCTCAACCTCGATTTCATTACCTGATTAGTATTTGAAGCTGGGTAAACTCATTGAAAAGAGTCGGGTATTGTAGAGATATTTCCGAGTGTTGTCCTCTAGGCCCTAATTTGGCCGCAGATTGAATTTAGACACCCTCTCCATCTTTTGCTATGAGAATGGTGGGCAGGGTGTATTATTATTAAGACTGAGCTTATTACTATTTGGAAATTAACCTGTGATAGCCATTATTTTTATAGCTTCCTAATCAGTACATTCAAACACCAATTATATACTTTCTTTAGCTTATAGATACAAAATAAGAATATTCATCCAAGTGTAGCGAGGCTAAACACTAGTAGACGACATTTGCCAACTGTAAAATCATCACCAGTCTATTTTAAAGATCTCTGCAGATCAAAACTCAAATATTGTAATAATAATAATAATAATAGTTTCATATGAACCAGTTCACATGTTCTTCGATGCTGAAAGTATTCCTAAATATTCTCAAAGGGTTTTCTAAACATTACAGAGGGATTCATAGAGTACCATTAAACAGTATTTATTCAAAATATTTGAATGTTGTATATAGCAAAACCATCACTGATCCCATTCTCACACATCTGAACACGTAACTTGAGATTTTCATGTTTGACCATGAAAGCCAGAGTGGCCTCAGGTGCAGACACTAAAAGATATGACACACAAGTGCAGTGTGAGGTAAAGCTCTACCACAGACCCACCCGAGATCACCCAGCCAGAATACCTCAACTATCTCCCACTGTTTCAAGCAGCTGAGAATGTAGTAATTAAAACATTAATGTCATTTATTTAATTTAAATACAAGATCAGCCAAGGTGGTGATGCAGAAGGGCTAAGGCTAAGAACACAAAAAAGGGGTAAAGAAGGGCTTAACACAGATGCGATCCAAGATCATAACAAAACCCATTATGAGTTGAGAGTCGAAGCCAGGCATCACCACCAAGCTAAACACATCTTCTCCTAATACAACTGTCTGATTAACTTTCTTCCTATCTATTCTCGTTACCAGTATTTCCATTCACTCCACTTAGATCTTTGTAATTCCTTCTCCTAAACGACCCTTCAATCCTGTAATCAGGAGTTGGAGTCGTTGTCGTCGTCGTCGTTGTAGTTGTAGTAGTACGTTGCTTTTTTTCTCCTCCCATGAACACTTCTGCTTCATCTTTCCCTGAGCTTCTCCTCATTGAGAAGAGTAGAAGATTTGGCTGAATTATTCAAAACCCTTCTTCCCACATCCAATTCTTCCTTTGTATCCGTCACTGAGGCTATGCTCAGGTGATCACACATGATGCATAACATTTATAAATATACAATATTAAAATGAGACTATAATATAGAATGTATCAATTTAACAAATATAAACTGATGATTTGATCTTCTTAATAACTTTCCAAGAGGTGGATTTTGCGTTAGATGAAATCACTTCTTAGTATATCTTCACGTTTTCTACCTCATTAAAGTGATTATTCCACAAGATCTAGGTTTTTATTTGTTTTTTCGTGTTTTAATTGTCATTTTGGTACGACGTGTGGTTGTCATCGTCTTTCAAACGAAAGAAATATACCCGATTGTAACAAGAATCAAATCACTCAGAATACATGTTTGTAGAACTATAATCATGAGAGGTGATTCTACTAAGTAATAAGAATATCAAATGAGCAGTAGCCTCAACTATATCAATGCATACGATTGGAAGCCGATTCATTATGATATTAACTTGAATACCGTTTCATCCTCTATGTATCTATCGACGTATTGCTAGTTTGAATCAATAAAATTATTTTTCTCTTCAAAACAAAAATAGCATTATATTTCATCCGAGTAAGAGTTATGGTATGATGTATAAAGTATATACCTGGGGCTTGAGAGTTAGCAAAGCTTCCTGCTCCATCCATGAGGACAAGCCCCTTGAGAAGTCCCTTCTTTCTAGAGTAGTTGTCGACCCGAAAAGCCAATCTTCCATTTCCGTCAAACACAGTGAATCCGTCTGTCCCCTGGAAAGTCATGCTCGATCTCTTCCACACTGTCAATACTACTACAGCAGCTGCTGGACATGGTGGATTGCTGCTACCACTACCACCACCACCACCATCATCATCTCTCCCTTCCTTTTATGCACAATCTGGCAATCTGTTGTTATTTGATGGATTCTCGACATGGGAACCAAACAGAATCTGGCAGAGAATATGGTGGAAGATAGAGAGAGAAAAGAGAAGAAATGGTGGTTAATTTGAGGTTGGAATGTTGATAGATAGATAGATAGAGAGAGCGAGAGAGAGAGAGAGAGGGAGAGGTAATTCCAGTTATCAACAGAAGGTTGAATGACAAATCTAACAGAGAGAGAGAGAGAGAGAGAGAGGAGAAGAAGAAATGGTGTTTAATTGGAGGTTGGAATGTTGAAAGATATAGAGAGAGAGAGATAGATAGATAGAGAGAGGAGAGAGAGAGAGAGAACAGAAGAAAGGAGAGGGTATGGAATCGAATAGATCTTAGGATGTTTGAAAATTTTCCTATGAAAGAAAGTTTGCTTAGAGAAAAGATGATCAGGAGATGATGCTATTTAATGTTTGAAATGTGAAGAAGCTAGGTGGAAAGAGAAACCATTGTCTGGGGATGCTTGTCTACCCTAGTGGCTTACACGATTACTTCCGTAGGTCCCCCCTTGCTTTTTTTTTGTTGGCACATGAGGTGTTCTAAGTGGGTCTGTTCACATACAAAAAGACGCCTTTAAACCATACCACACCCAGACTAATCCTCATACTAACCGAGCGACCATAAAGCATGCAAGAAAACTCTATCACAACACAATAACCGCATTCAGCGGCTCAAACTCAAAATCACCTAAGTTAAGCTGTATGGCATTCCTCAACTCATCCCAGCTACGCCTCTCTAAGTGATAGGTCCCCTCTTGGTGCCACGACAAATGACCCACCTTTTCTTCTTTACTTCTTTTTCCTCTGCCAAACCAAGACCATCCATTCATCGTCTTTTTTCTACATGGCATTTTTATCAAGTCACTTCAATGCACATTGTTACCAAATACCTTTAATTTTTATATGGTTTATAACCTCACATCCTCAACCATAGGGACTTCCTAAATTCAACGTAGTGCTTAATATAGTGTGTCTCTTTCTAATATTTCAAGTTTCAATCAATTAGTATCTTGACATAATCAGCAAGTGGAACAATATATATATATATTGTTAGGGTATAAACAAGTTGAGTCGAGTTGATATAGAGTCAAGCTCGAGCTTGATTCGATTAAAAAACTCGAAACTCGACTTCAAAAAATTGTTGAGCTACTCGAACTCGACTTGGTAAAGGTTGAATAAATAAAAAAATTAACGAATAATTATATTCGAACTCGACTCGACTTAAAATTGACTCGAGTTTGACTCGATTAAGCTCACGAGCAACTCAAGTCGAGTGTTGTGATACTCGAACTCGACTCGACAGTTACCAGAGCCTGAGTCTTTGAACTGATTAACTCCTAGTCGAATCTGAAAGTAGCTCGACCGCTTACACCCCTACTTATCGTGGAAACAAGGTGTTAAATTTGCCGAAATAGTAACTTAGGGCATGTTTAGTCTCTCGTTTATAAACCGCTTTCCCGCTCTCAAAACAAAGGACACAAGGAAAACAAAGAACACAAGTAGCCTTGTTTGGGTAGGGTAGAAAATTTTTGTTTTCTCTATTCAAACTTTTAAAACAAGGAAATGCTTAGTTACGAGAATTAGACAAAAACAATTTTGAAACAAAGAAAATGAGAATTTTGAATCTATTTTAACATTATATATGAATCTTAAAACCTGCTCAGTTGTTTTCCTTTGTTTTCTAATTAAATCTTAAAACACGGGATTTTGGTCGACATTGGGATAAAACCAAAACACTTAGATTGTGGCTATTTTCTTCTTTTTCTTCCCCTTCGTCTTCCACTTCGATTTTCTTTCATCAAAGTTCAATAAAACACTGGATTGTGAATAGTAACCCCCGCATTTTAAACACATTTTCATCAAGCTTATTAATTTCATTTTTCAAGAAACGGTTTACAAACTCAGATTTTCTTAATTTTATTTTCAACCAAATTCAAGTACGAAACGATTTTCTCGAAAATGAAAACTAAAGATTAGAATACATTGAAAATTTTCATATTCTCGACTTTTTGGATAGCTAGTAATTTTCAGAATTAAACAGGGCCTTAGTTTCTAGTTTTTTATTGTTCTGAAAAACATAGAGAAGACAGAAAACACTAAATCAAGAGAACAAAAACGGTTTTCAAAGAACACCAAAACGGTATTCTCAGTGTTTTCAAAAACAAGAACCAAACAAACCCTTTAACCATATTTCCTTCTTTCAGCAATTTTCTAATCATATATAGTGACAAATCTCAGTCAAATGTAAATTGATGGTTTGTTTAATGATGGTATGTTCTAGTTGGGGAACATGAGAAGGCCAAAAGTTAGAGGATTCACTGAGGGAAATCATTCATCACCTTCATTTTCCTCCAAAGTAAATTAAAAAAAAAAACATCTAGGGAATGGATTCATCACCAAACATGTTTTGTTTTTAAAGATGAAATAGGTGCGGGTAGGCCAAACTTCCCATGCATCATCATTGGGCACAGATAATTATGGAGGATCTTAGGAAAGTTTTTGATAATAAGTCCATATTTTCAAACTGCATGCATGTGACTTCTTACTATCAGAAATGCCATAATGAAATTTATTTCTTTAGAATAACTAATAAGTTTCAATCATAGATTCTACATGATTGGACTCTGTAGAGAAGGATAATACAAAGTCATTAATTAAGTTCTATGGATTGTTACATATTTTTATTTTTTTGTTTTTGAAAAGAGATAAATTTATTGATTTATATTAGCAATACAATCGTATCTCCGGTGGGCGTTGCATTTGCAGATGTGTAAATCGTAGAAAAATGCATACGCGCACTGGCACAGCTTCAGATTAGAGTTGTTTTTTGTATTGAAATGTGATGAGCTTGAGGCTCTTTGGAAGAGGGTGTTGCTGCCATATTTGAAAAGTGTAAATTGCATATAGGTTTTTGGATTTGTCCCGTGACAGAATAAGTATATTGTCGAAATTTTATAAAATCACAAGTTTAGAAAGGAAAATTTTTATATGGGTTTTCAAAGAAGTAAACACGCTGATTCAAATGTGATTCTCTAACAAGTGGCAACGGTCAGTTTCGGTGGTGGCCAAGACACCCGCCTGGGCAGGTGGGGTGTGACACACCTGTAGAAACATATAATCAAAAGTCCTAAAACTACTTTAGAGGATGACAAGACATTCGAGTTAATAGGTAAGGTAAGATAATAAATAACATCATAACCATCCTCACAAACGCCTAATACCTAAGCATTTCAGATTCAGAAAGATATCACGAACACATTCATCCGACGACTACCGGATCGAACCTTTCCATCCGAAACCACTTCCTACAACACAAAAACCCACAGCAGATAAGGTTAATTGTCTAATAAACACTACAACAAATGATTTGACAAACACGCCACTGTAAAGCGTCGATGACAAAACCCGAAATAAAAGATTCAGGGATCGGGTGGAAAAACACTTTATTAGAAAACCCATATCCAAAAAAGAAAACGATGAAAAACCAAATAATCACAAATAGAGGGAAGGATATGGAATATCACTTTATGGCTTGTTGCTTAATTTAGTGAAAAAACCAAGTCAGCTTTTGTCTGTCTCCATTCAATAATAAAACCATGGGTAGATTGAAAAGATTAGAATGCCACATGGGCCATGAAAGGAGGTTTAACTTTTTGGGCATTTGATTAAACTATAAATGTTAATTAATGAAGCAAGTTGGTCTATGCTCATGGTTTTGAGTCACAAAGCACTTCATAACAACACTTGTTAATGATATTTCTCATGGGATTTGATATTTAATTTACTCACATGCATGGCCTATCTCTGATGTCATTGTCTATGGCTTAACCTAAACAGAAACATGTGGCTCAAATAGATTCTTCAGGATTTATACTGAAAAAAATAAATTTTATTTAAAATTCTAAAAACAAAAAGAGTGTAGGGTCATAAATAATGGATGCATTAGCCCACGATGAAATTAGAGGATTGAATAATATATGTTTGAGTTTTTGAAAATCATCACCATGTTCTGATCATGAACAGAAAATTAAGATTATAGTGCATAAAATAATCCATTGATGAGTTAAAAATTTACTAAATTAAAAAATAAATAAATCATATTTGAAGGACAATATTCTTTCACTTGACAAAATTATAATCACCGGATTCTAAACTTTTCTTTCGGTTAAACCTTCTTTAATTTCTTTCTTATTTATACACTTAATTTTATTCACTACATGATGGAAAATTTTAATTATCTTAAAAATTATCTTTATATATGCACATTTTTAAATTCTACTTTTGTTTGTGCCTCTCAGTTATAAACTATTTGAATGCTCGAAACTCCAATGAAAATGAAAAATTTTCTGTTTATTTTTAATTTTTCAATATGTTCGATAATAAAATTTTGGTAAGCCTATTAATTAAATTCTTAAAATGAAAACTGTTGAAATTATGCGCAGGTAAATACCTACTTAACGTGGAATGTAGAATACGGTCAACAACAAAAAATTTAAATGAAAATAAATTGGACCAAAAACCCTTATATAAATAATACAATATTTTGCAGTACTTGGTTGTTTTGATAGTTTTAAAAAGTTTAGATTATATTGGATGTTTAAACATATTTATGTCTTTTTTTTATAATATTATTAGAATAAATATTTTTACATTTTTTAAACATGTTATTACAATAATTAATAATTGTAGTCAAAAAATAAAATATTATTAGAAACTCTATTTATTTTGGATAATATGTAATTTAATGATAATAAGGGTAAATATGTAAAATACATAATTTCAAGATTCAACATTTGGCGCTATCAAACAATATTTATCTTCAACATCTCAATCATAAGAACTTATCAAACATTTTTACAAAAGATAGATTCAATACTTATGAAATTCAGTACTTAATTTTTCAGCACTTAATTTTTTCATTTTATCAAACAGGGCCAGAAAGGAAGTAGTAAAGTTATTAAAGATGATATAAATTTCAACCCATTTTAAGGTATAATAAGAAAATGGTATAATGCTCTTTATCCATAAATAAAAAAAATAAAAAAAACATGTTTTTTTTTCTAATATTAAACGTACATAGAACAATATTCTAAAGAAAAGAAAGAAAGGCCACAATTTTCATGAGTAGTCTTTAATGCAATGTTATAATGGGAACACAATTCTATGGTCTTACATCATACTTTTTGCTAAGTAGAGGTGTAGTTCATCTTTGCATTCTCATTCTCTCCACACGTAGAAAACATTACAACCCAAAGATATAAAATACTTTTTTTTCTTTTTAATAACAAATAAATAAATAAAAACTTAACACCCAATTTAAAAAAGAAAAGAAAAAAAAAGGTAGGAATTAAGAAAGAAACATATCCATATTTTATGTGTGTATTGTGAATTGTGGTGAAAAGGAGGTATAAGGCAATGTAAGATTATAAATGTGGTTAAGGGAAGCACCTTGAGAGAGCAATGCATGATGACCTATGTACAATAAAGCTCCAGCAATCAAATTGCTTACCCGTGATTCCATCCACTCTTTCTCCATTGGTTTTTTTTTTTTTTTTTTTGTCATCCCATTTCAATAGATTTTGACTTCCGACCGTCGAATAGGTTGATTTGTGACCTGAATTTGATTTTGGGTTTTTGTTCGTTTGAAGCTCTGCGGTAAGACTTTTATGAAATAAAAATGTAAAAGATAAGGATACATACATTTATGACAGCAAAGAGCTGAGACGGGGTTAGAGCTCTTATAACTTATCACGTCTCGAGTTCAAGCTCTTTAGAATGTACTCAGAGTTTTAGATTAACTTTACGCACCCTTACAATCCTCCTTCCATCAGATAATGACAATGGAGAGGCCATGACTTAAAAAATGTTTTACGTATGTATATAGACCCGATTAGGACAACTCATTGTAAGACCAATATTTGACCCTTCCTTAAGTTTCTTTTCCTTGTGACAGCAAAGGAGTTGGGGAGATAGAATATACCATTGATGTCAACAGAATATGAAGGTGAGATGGTTAGAGTCTCTTATAACTTTGACAAAGGGTCTCAAGTTCGTCTCTCGAATATACCAAGCCAGGTGGTGTAACTTTATCATCCTTATAATTCTCCAACTAGACATAGACAGCTGATATAATATGACTTAAAAATGTTTTATGTGTATAAAGACCCGATTAGAACACCTCATTGTAAGACACAAAAACAAAAAAAGATTTTGACTTAGGACTTTCAAGTGGGGTGTCAACTTTGGTACCCAACAAAAAGAAAGTTTATGAAAGAAAAAGAAGTATAAAATTGGAAAGTTGGGTAAAGTAAAGGGATTTAGAATTAGATAAAGATCGGGCACAATTTACGAGAAGAGGTAGTATTCAATTAGTGTATTGTTTTTTTTCTGAAGTGATAGTGGGAATGGAGGGAGACATGGGCCTAAAAACACACACAGCCTTGAATACATTGGGGTTGGTAGCTGCCTAATATGAATATGAATATGAATATGAAATACTAGTCAGGTGGATAAAAATGAAAGTCAAACCATCATCATTAGATTTAGTTATAAAACAACTTTTCATTCAATGTACTAGAGAGCACTTGTCGGGAGATGCTAAAGTAATTTAGTGGGAGATTAGTGAACAATTTAGGACGAGATAGTGTTCGTATTTTTAGCTTAATCAATGATTTTGAATTCGAGTATTGGGGAATATAGTCAGGTCATAGAATGATCATTACATAGATCTCTCGACTTTATATGTGGATTAGTTTAGTATGATACGTATTTAAAGGTATAGTAGAGAGCCTTGTTTGAGATGCTAAAGTAATTTAAGGGAAACCATGAACACGATGAGATAGTTTAGGTATTTTCACCTTAATCAATGATTTCAATCAAAGATTGGTGAATATACCGTATTATGTGTGAGCTTTAATTGTCATTTGCAGATTCTCACCATGGATTAGTTTGTGTGTGATACGATTTAAAGGTGTAGTAGAGAGCATTTGTTGGGAATGGGATTTGGGTCATCATCTATAGAGGAGATTCTAAAGTAATTTAAGGGAGACAACAGAGCATGTAACGACATGACCCAATAATGTAGATATTATCCGCTTGTCTCACGGCTCACCTGGCCAAACAAAGGCTACTCGATCGAGAGGAGCCCATACTTATAGTGTTACAAGCTTCTCACATCCGACATGTGATGTGATGAAAGCATACGAGTGATGTTGGGGTTTGTCTCCTCTTGGGTTTTAATTAACTGGCCTCCTCAGCCAGCCTCAAGTGAATGTAGCTACACAAGCATGCTGGTGGGTAGCTTTTTATTGTCTTTATAATCCCTCCTAACTCTTAAAGACGCCTTCCGTGTGAGCATGACCCACTCAGGACACCTCATGGTCTCTCATCTGATAAAAAAAAAAGTAATTTAAGAGATGAGTATTATTTGCAATAAACGAGAACTTGTAGTCAATTATTGTTTAGAAAGATAAATGTTATAAGGTTGGATTTATAGCAATTTAAGGGAGGCCAGCTAGAATATATCGGGTGAGATGATTGAGATCTCTCTAGCAGCTAGTGATCTCGAGTTCGAGTCTTATGAATACGATTATGTTATATAGTAGAGGTTTTATCGTCATTATGGATTCATCTGGAGCTCGTATGAGAATTAGTTTAAGTGTGATACATTTAAGCATCTTTTCGTGTACACAAATCAAATAAAGACACTTCATCATCGACAACAAAAAGTGATTTAGGGATAAATGATTAATAAACAGGAATGTGTGGTCAGTATCATTTAGAAAGAGCATACCTTTTGGTATAAAGATTAACATATCTTCATTATCCACTACACCTCGTATGTCTTTGTTATTGTCATGACAAATTACTATGTTGTTGTAAATGATAATTAACATAATCAATCAATCCCTCTACACTTTTTGATTGTCAGGTGTTTTTTGGGTGGTGTACAAAGCTTATCTCCAAACCTAATTAATTTGGTTTGGGTTTAAATTATATATATACATACATGGTCATATCACAAGTCTAATAGTTTAAGGTTATTATTTATTAATAGTTTAAGGTTATTATTTTAGGACATTTGGGACTTCTATATATCCTTTATATATGTTTATTCAATTAATAATTTGAAAAAGTTAACTACACATAAATATGTATAATCTGAAGTAGGGTGTATATTAAGAAAAACAAAGCATAAAAATTGGAGTTATTTATTTCTTTAATTTAATACAAGAGTTTCTCTCATAAGAGGTTTAAGATGTAATTCATCTAAAAAAAGCTCTGATTTTAGATACTTTGAGCCTATTTGATTATAGTTTTGAAAATTGTTTTATATTTATTTAAAAACAAGAAACCAGAAAGAAAACGAGATATAACACATTTAGTTTCACGGTTTTTGTCTTAAGCATAATGTAAAAACATTAGATTGAACAACATTAGGAGGTGAGATAATGGGCTCAAACCCGCTGCAACAGTCAGTATTTTTTGAGATGTTCGAGAACCGAGGAAAATGGTGGTTTGAATAGAAGCTAAGGCGTATTGGCGGAAACTTGAATAGACTGGTGATAGGGCTTAGGCTTAGCTTGTTTTATTTTAAATTTTGAATGGCTACATAATATTTTATAATTATTAAAAATATTATTTTCTATTATGAAAATATAAAATAGTGAGTTTATAAAGAAAAAATAATAATTATTTTAAAATAAAATTATAATAATAATAGCATGAAAACTAATTTAAAATAAAATAAAATATAAATAAAACTAAAATAATTTATTTATATAATATTTAAGAACATAAAATAATATAAGTATTCAGAAAAACATTTTATAAAATATAAAATTTGTAAAAAATTTATTTATTATTATTTTTAATTTTTAATGTTGCGACCTATTTTGGTCCGTTTTGGCTTATGGCCCTAATGGAACTGACCCATTTTAATTTGCTAGGCCAACCACATATACCAACCTATAGACAACATCGACAATTTTCAAAAAACACCATATATGTTTTCAAAAATATTCTGAAGTTTTGTAGATGACATTACTTGTATATTGAAATATCTCCAATGAGCCTATATTTAATTTCAAAATTTCTGTGAGTATTTTTTAGTATTCTCATTTCTACAATAGGTAATATTGCTCTGAAAGCTTGAGAATGGTCTCTCCATAGTGGACTAATTAATTAATTAATTAATTAGAGTCAAATGAAGTCAATTAATTAGTGGGACTCAAACAAGTTTAGTTTAAGTGGGCCCAGAGTCTAGAATGGGCTCTCAAATCACTTAAGCCCCAAAAAAAAAAAGCCTATATAGTCTTAGGATCTCTCTCTTGCCATTTTAGTCTTCTATTCTGAGAGAAAATGCTAAGTACCAATCTTCTTCCAAGGATTCCATTTCTCACGTATTGAAGTCCATGAAATGATGAATCTGCAGTCCAATGAAAATTCAGTCAGAAAGGCCAGAACGTGTGTGAGGCACTCTGGCTTAAGTGTCGGCAGTTTTTGTGGAATAGATGTGATATTGTCATTCAATGTATGCAAAGGCTTTTAAATTTAAGTGATTTCTCAGTCGTATTTTGGGGGCATATTAATAAATACGTGAGAGGATTGTTTGGGGCTTAAAATTTGTTATTTCAATTTGTGAATGTTGGTCTATAAGGCCATCAAGTGGGCTGAACAGATTTAGCTTGTTTTCTAGTTTGGTCTTTACATTTCACCGATCGTTTAGTTTGTTGTTTTAGAGGTGTTTGTTTAGCAGAAATTTAGAAGTAAATCGATCTTATATAACTTTGTGTAGGGATTTTAAATGGAATGAATTGACATTTTGTTCTTTTGAATTTTCAAATGAAGGAGTTCTTCTCTTTGATTCTTCCATTGAAGCTTTAAAACACTCGGATTAGTCAATGCTTGTCTTGGGTCTTAACATTTAGGATTCTTGTTCTTTGTATTCAAAGTTAGTTGATCGATCGATTACAATTTTAGCTTTTAGGGTGTTTTTACTTATTTGGCCAGGTAGGTTCCATGAGTTTGGTTCATATAGGTTTTGTACCAATTACAAAAAAGGGGCGTTTTATACTCTTAAGTTATTTGTGGCCATTCTTGTGCTCTTAAGCCATCATGGTAGTGGGACTCGTGAGATAGATGCGTAGTGGGTCTCATGATGACAGTGGAGCACATGGCGATCTACTTGTCAGTAGTCGCCGTTGGAAGTTTGACTGAGTCCGCTTATTCATTAGAGACCGATATTACAATCCTGCCTGCTTTGATCCTGCTTTGACCACAAAGTCCGATGAACGATGTTGTTCTTCCCTCAATGCTCAATACATGTTGGTTCGAACCTTCACTCAATGTTGGGCTAAGGACCCTCCACTTTGGGCTTTGGGCTTTGGACTGCGCTTTACCTTAGGCCCCCCATGTAGCTTATTTGGGCCCTGATATATCTCATTCCAAAATCTATTCTAATTTATTCAAATTAATAAAGAATTAACTTAACCCAAAAGCGTTACCTGCTTGGCTACAGCGATATATAAATAAGTTGGCATACATTCATTATCCTTCTTCCTCAACGAGTAAAGACAAACATTCAAATCCACCCATAGTGAGACAAAAAGTGATGAGGCTGTCAAATTCTAAGTTGATGGGCCCATAGTGTACTAGTGTGAGATAGACACAAACCAAAAAATTAAATAAGAAAGGCACAAATAATTGGAAGCATCTGCATGCGCATGAGGAAGGACTATACCAAATTGGAATTTGGACCATATAATATAGTTAGTATATCATCAGTTCAACATCCCACCATACTTATTTAAATATATTTTGAATGCGAAAAATTGATATAAGTGAGATGGTTAGATCTCTGCACACTTATTGATGATCTCAGATTAGTCACGAATCTGTTGTATGTTGTGATATGTAGTTTCTTGTCAGCGCAGTCACCACTGACACCTCGTGGTATGATAAAAATATAAATAAAATCTTTTCCAATACCCAATGGCCAATAGCAAGCAACAGTGATGACATGGCTGTGGAATTTGAAATTTCTAAAGGAAGAGATGAGGAATCAAAGTTTGATTGGGAGATAAGCCTCAACAACAACTCATAGACAGTGACATTACCTTTTTTCTGCCTCTTGCTTGTACCTTTGTTGGCAAACCTCCCAATGTCCCTCACGTTTAATCACATCTGACAATACACATGTCAATATTCTATAACTAATAACACTTCAATTCAATAGTCTTATCTTTATATATATGGCCCTATCCACCATCAGATTCCAATGAGTGGGTGTAAATTATTTGTCTCCTCTTTGGCCAATACTTATCAGAAGAACAACCCCAACCCCAACCCCTGGAAATTCATTTTAAGTTTATGATTGTTTGTTTCTCTAAGTAGCAATTCTCAAGTACTAAATAGACACAAATCTTTCAAACTAATTTGGATGTCATTAATGTGAAGGGAATTATCATTTATCACTCATACATGCATATACACAATACAAATGAGTTGCCACACATTATTGGATTACACAAACAGCATAGAATCAATAAATGACTTAAAAGACCAAAACTGCAGACAAGGAATTTACCCATGAGAGTTTTGAGAAACAGAAGAACCAACTATTAAGAGTATATCAAGATTATGAAAGGTGAATTAGTTTTCAAAATATATCTATACAGTCTGTGTTTGTCTTTTTATGTGTACCTTGTGGAAATCTGAGAGAGGGTATGAAGGAAACCCAGTTCTGAACCCAGCACAAGAGGTACAGTTACAGGTCTTGGGAACAAAGCTGAACGCAAAGGGCTTGTTGAGAGCTGACAGTCTATGCCAAAGCAGCATGACATGGGAAGCACATGTACCAGTGGCTGGATCTCCACCAGGAGCAGCACAGCACTTACACCAAGCACAGTTGGAATGGTTCCAGCCTCCTCCTCCTCCTTCCTTCTTCAATATGACTGTGATTGCCCATCATCACTGCTGCTTCAACCACCTGGTATTGGGTTGATTCAACTGGCCTCATCTCAAGCTCATGACATCTTCCTGCATGTGAACTGTATTCATTCATTTCAGTACCTATCGGCCCAGTGATGTGAGGGCTGGGCTCAGAAATTAAACACCTGGAGATATAGTGAAGTGGGCAATCAAAGAAGCAGCATTAATTGTGTTCCACCTGCTTGATTCATAGCAAAATTGTTCATGGCTGTGGATGAGACACAGAGAGAAAGAAGAAGAGAGAGAGGGAAAAGAGAGAGAATATGATTCTATTATGGGAGCTATGGAGAAGAGGGCTTATTTAGGAGAGGTTGAAGAGGCATCAGAGGGTCCTGAACAAATTTGTGTGGTGGAAAGTAATGGAGAAAGAGGTTTATTTGGAACCAAGTGGGTCAAGGGATAGAGGATCTTTCTTGTTTCCCTTTTTCTTTCTGTGTTTTTCTCTTTGCTTCATTCCTCTCTGAGTTATTCTGTTTAGGTACCACTTACAATTAACTGGAGAATGTGGGATCATAAAGCCTGTCATTTCCTCTCATTCAGAATCTTTTTACCTTTTTCCCAACCCAAAAAAGAAAAATAAAATCCGTTTGGATAAGACCAGATGTCATGCACCAAAAAGTATTATTATTTGCATAAACCTCACAATTACACAGACTGGTGTGATTTCAGCATGATAGATGAAAAATTCGAGTACCGATCAAAAGAAAAAGAAGGATATGGGAAGAAGCGTTTTAGAGCAATTAATTATTCAAATAATTGGAGTACGAGTTTTGGATTTTGGAAATGAAGGACAGGTCTAAGTATATCATGCCCGACCAGATACCTAATTAACTATATTTTAACTTTTCTTTATTATGCAACCAAAATAATTTTAATATTAGATTCTAAGCAATTCGTTTGAGTGAAATAAAATATACTAAATCCTCTTATGGATGTAGGGAAGGGGATAAAAAATCTAAATCTCGTGGGATAGGGATAAAAATAATAAATGGCGATGGGAATGGAGATTCTAAAATCCAAACCAAATCCGACCCATTGCCATCCTAGTAACTGGTTACTCATATAATTCAATCTCATTTATAGCACAGGACAAAATATAAATCAAAACATGGATTTTCATTCCATTTTATAATCACTACATTACATTGAGCTGAGTAGAGTTCCAACCTAACACAGTACAGTGTGTGCATTTTCCAGCTTCAAGATCTGAATACCATTTTAAGCAAGAAAGCAATTGGATTTTCTCTTTATTCTATTAGAGATTAAGATACGAAGTTTTCATGAGAAATCAGAGCTACATCTGGAGTTAGGATTGTAAAGGACATTCACAGAGAGAGTAGCACCTAGAAACTCGACGAAAAATTAAAGTAAACATCTCAGAAAGCCACAAAATGTAAATGATTCCATAGAGATTAAATTGCAAAAACTCAATGACCCAACTCAAGAACATGTACCCTGATTAGCCAACATCGAATCTTTCGCAACTGCTGTGAATGAAGCTTTTTGTACAGCAATTTGGAATTACCTCCATTGTAAAGAATCCTGTCCTGTTGACTGCTACTGGCATATCTTCTTCAAAGATAATCTTGTCTGATTTGTCTAGAAAAGGATGTCAGCTTCAGCCTCCCCCACTTTCATCTCAATATCATGTCTATTGAAGCTCATTGTTAGTATGGGTTATTCGAAAGTCCGCATCATTCTGTAGAAGAACAGAATTTTTACAGGGTAAAATCAAATGGAAAGTAAACCCCAGTACATAGAAACCAGCATGTTACCAGACAGAATCATACAAAAGGGGCATGGGTCACCATTATACCATATATATGAAGCACAAAGAAGCGAATTAACCCACATGTTTAAACAAGAAATTTTTGTCATTTTGAAAGGAAGGGAGGAAAGAACACACCAAACAAGTATACAGAATTGGGTGGTGGTGTTTTCTCATCTAACCCCCGGCAAGCAGCAGAGGCACCTGAAGAACAATTGGGGTTCGGGAGACCGACAAACAGCACCAGCTAACTTTATTGGCAAATCTATATTGCTTTCTGTAATCAGACATTCCTGCCATGGCAAAGGACCACCACCACCAACTAGATGTTGTTTGGCGGACGAAGAGCTTCGTTTGTGCCACCCACTACTGTCTATAACGGCTCCAAGTTTCCACTACATCACTCATTGGGGCCTTGCTTTAGGGTTCTGGCTCAGGCAATAGTATGCCGTTGCACGCTTTCTGCGCTGCCCTTACAGAATGCGATTCTCCAATCTAGGGTCTATTATTTACGTAACTTTCGCTTGTCATTTTAGTTTAGGCGGGCCCAATCAGTAAGCTCTGCTCCTTACTAGGTCGGGTCTTGTCAACTGACCTCCTTCAGTCAATAACTCTAGAAGAACAACTCCAAGCTGTATACATCTCACTCCGGGTAAGGTGGCCTATGCATTTCAGGAGACCACATTCAGGGTGCAGAGTGAAGATACACAAACTATATGTATGCAATTAGAGATTAGAATTTCTTCTTTCACAAAAATAATCAAAAAATAAAAATATATATAAACAAACAAGAAAGGATTCCAAAATCAGATTGAAGGACACAAGCAAATTATAACAGGTAAGAGTATCAAATATCCCATCGTACACAGATCACTGATTATGTCCACAAAAAGCACGGTTGTAAATGAATAAAGAGTTCTGCTTGATGTTTTCCAGAGGAAAACATTCTGGTTTGGTTCCTGGAAAGAATGAGACAAAAAGGAAGGCCTTTTCAAGTTTTTTCTTTCTCTTTCTCTCACAGAACCTAACAGAGCCTGGAACTCTGATTTTCTCTTTATCATAAGTATAATGACTCTTCTTCTGTAGGCACTATATATTTTGAGGTACTAAATATAGTTTGTAGATTTCCTTTATCAGAAAATAGTTTATATTATCAGAGAATTTGTAAAATGATCGGTATAAAAACTCTGGTTTCAATGAATGAAAAACTAGAGATTCTAAGTTGCCGTGGAATAAGCTTATCTGTTCTGAAATTTAGTGAATTAGAAATCAATTACACTGAGGAGGTGATGTGCAGTCCCTCTGTATGGCAAAACACTATGGCACTGTTTGGAACCAGAAAAGTACTAAAATAAAATAGAAAAAAAAATGGAAGGAAAGAAAATTTGGGAGAGAAACAAAAATAGAGTTTAAACTTAATAAATTAATTATATTTATTTTATTCAAACTCATTTTATTGGTTTCTCTCTGTATATAAGTACTAAGAAATTTAAAAATATATAAAATTTTGGGAATTTTTGATAATATTTGATTTTGTTTTATATTTTAAATGAGTGAAGCCAAGCATTGAGAAAATCATTCGCTAATATTTGTTTAACTGCAGTACTTTCCGGGTTCCAAAATGGAGCCTACAATTTTAACTACTTATGTTATAGCCACAGGCAGCTAGCATGATCATTATTACATAGTTTTATACCCCTGATGCTATCCCAGTATTTAAAATCACTCTGCCAATCCATCTAAATTGATCAAATAAATCAAGATCCAGAAATCACAATCCATCATCCCAACTCATTTTACAATTTTCTTCCAAACTAAGAAATATATTCTATCCCCACATCTGTAAGCAGTAAAAAATAAAGTAATGCTGGTAAATAAAGCAATTATAAGCCAACAGGTAGCCATGAAGTAATGCTGATGAGTAAAGCAATTATAAACTAACAGGAGGGCTTACCAGTCATCACATACTCGGGTGCGGCATAACCATAGGTACCCATTACACGAGTTGATACATGAGTCTCATCGCCTTGTGGTCCAGCTTTACATGATCCCAAAGTCGAAGGCTTGGCTGTATAATCCTGTAGAATAACAGGTGATTAGCAGGGCAAACAGGAGTTAAACGCTCTCCCATGGTGGCAATGAGAAAAATATCTTGGCTAATAAGGTTTTAAGAAATGCTACTTACAGAGTCCAATAATATATTAGACGTTTTGAAGTCCCGGTAGATTACAGGCCTTTCAGCATTATGTAGAAAAACAGAAGCCCTTTCGCAGCACCCAGAGCAATCATCATCTAGTACTTTGAATAATGGGACAATTGCTTCTGAATGCCTCGGGGAAAGGCCACATCAACTTGAGTTAACAGAAACAATATGAGGAATTAAGAAGAACAATATAACTTCATGTAATGTCACTAGGAATGGATAGCAAAGTTAGGTTAATAATGCCCTGAAAAATCAAGTGCGCACAACAAAAGTGTATCAGACATTAACAAAACTATAGAGGTGACTAAATCAATTAGAACCAGGGAGGACTACAAGTCAAACCCAGCAAATTAACGAGGAAAATGAAATTTATTAGGAAGGAGGACTTACCATAATCTCTCTAGATGTCACATTGTTACAGCCTTGTCCTTTTGTTTCCTAGCAGTAAACCTGCAGCCAACAGGGAGGCGGTTTATTGATGGTAATGGTAGATTTAGGTTCTGAATTGGGATAGGGGGGCAATGACTTGAGATCTTGATACAGTTGCAGTTATAATACTACATAAATTGAGTCAGATAGCTGGGCTGAGCCATTTCTGAACTAGGAATTTAGATTTCCATCAAAAAATAAAGTTATAAAAATGACAGAGGGAGGTATAGAATCATGCAGCCATTTAAAGCCATTTTTTCTAAGAAAATAAAGAACCAAACTGAATTGTAAGTTTCTAAAAATTAGATTACAGAATTATAACGGAAAGTGGCCTTGTACCATTCTTGAAATCGACATATTCATGAAAACCAAAAAAAACAAAGAAAAAAGTGAGCCAGTCTACTTTCACAGGTGATAGGCAAAAGCAACGTGTGAACTCGTTCTATCACATACTGAACATGAAGATTATCTAAAGCGGTTTTCTACAGACATAGATGCAGGGAACTATGAATCACTAAAGAACACCAGAAGGAGCAATGCACTGGACCTACGCACAAGAGCAAACTAAAATTCATCCAAAATTAATCGATCAAAGTACCTCTAACAATCTATACTATAGGATGCTTAAAGACAGGCTCAAAAGTCTGGGGTTGCTCTCTAAACATCCTATACCATGGATGACAACGAAACATACCATACTAAAACTCTATTCATGGAAACCAATTAAACATAGCAAGTGGAGGCACAAACAGCAGTAGAAAATGAAACTTTAGAGCTAAAAAACCCCAGTTTGAAAACCACACTTAAGGTTCTTAGGTTCTTATGTGGATATTATCAATATCTAGTCAACCAAACACTATTACTAATAATGCATTCAATTATAATGCAAATGCCAATCTTAAGTTGGGCTGAGCTAAAAATGGTGGGTCAAATTAGCAATCATTTAGCAAAGCGAAAAAGGGAAATAGGCGTACGCTGAAAACCAGTGATTTTCGAGGCTCCTCTGAACATAAATTCGTAGACAAGCAACCTGTGATCGTCCTCACAGCAATACCCAATCAACTTCACCCAGATTGGGATGCCTGAGCCTGCCCAAAAGTTGACCTCCGTCTAGAAAAACAAAAACCCAGAAAAGAAAATGAGTGAAATCAAACAGCAGAAAAAGAAAACGAGTGAAAGCAAACAACCCAGAAAAAGAAAGAAAGAAAAGATGAAAAGAAAACACAAGCCATTCTCGATGACCTAGAAACCTCAACATTCAAACCTTAACAGCAACGGGGAGGGACTTGAGCCCAACCCTAACATTCTCATCAATGTAACCCTTGTAGACAGTGCCAAATCCTCCCTCGCCGAGAATGTAATCAGAGCGAAAACTCTTGGTAATAGTCTCGAGCTCGAACAATGTGAAAGCAATGACATGGGTGTAGAGGAGGGAGTTCTTGCCGGAGTCGTCGAAGTGGTGGCGGGGAGTAGTGGAGTGATGATCGCTCAGATCTGAGACGGAGCGGTTGTGCTTCTTTCCGCAATTGGGAGGCATCTTTGACAGACAGGAAGAGAGCATGTGGAGCTGCTGAACTGCAAAGGAAAGAAGAGTGAGGAGAAGAAGAAGAAGAAGAAGAAAAAGGAATAAAAGAAAGAGCGTGCAGATCTGGGACCTTGAGCACAGACAACGACAGGGGTTATCTCAGTGCTGCCGCAGTTGCCATGTGGAAGGCGGCAGAGGGCAGGGCAGGCGGCGGCGATAGGTGTCGCTGAGATGATCTGGGAAATGTTGGGTGTGTATTTCAGTCTGCAAGTTTCATTCTTGGGGGCAGACAAGCAGTCAGTCAGACTTCTCCCCCTCTCTCTCTCTCTCTCTCTCTACCACCACCCACTTCAGCCTTTCCCCATTCACCTCTTCTTTTTCTTTTTTTTTCATAAGTCAAATATATAAAGTGGTTTTTTTAATACTAGACAGGTCAGCTTGCTCCAAACACAGTTTATAAAATCACTTGGATTCGGCTCGTAGTTAATTCTGGGTTGGCTGGGCGAATGGCGTGTTGAATTCGTGTATTCTGATATTGATTCGGAGTTCTTTGTGAAGAACTGTCGAGGCTTTTCTTATTTTGTGTCGGGGATGAGCACCGGTCGATTTAAGTATAATTATTTATCAGATTTTGAATTGATTTGAGTTTTGTTAGTCGGGTTTGGTTAAGCTTGATATTTTTGGTCGAGTTTGAACATGTGAAAAAAAGACGATCAGATTGAGTTGAGTTCGAGCTTCCGATTACTAGTCGAGCTCGACTTAAATCTGGTGTTCCCGGAGTTAATTGAGCTCGAGCTTGAGTAGAACTATCGAATCGGTTCACATATATGATACTTGACTTGAAATTTGCTCGCCACCTTAATCGAGGTTAATTTAATTATAGCTATTTATTAAGCTTAATTGATTAGGCACAGCCAGTAGAGTTTGATTGGATTCATTATTTTGATCGGAGTTTGAAACGTATTAAAGGAAACGGTCAGATTAATTTCAAGTCGGGCTCATTTCATCAAAATCTGAGTCGGCCGAGTTAATCGAGCGAGGGCCAGATATCTTTGTCGAGTCGGGTTCGCCTGTCATGATACTGGACTTGAAGTGCTCGCGAGCTTTGTCAGGCTTTCTCTTGTTTGTTAATCAAATTAAAATCAATATAATTTTGAGTTAGTGGGTTAAGGAGTATAGTATTTATCAAAATTTTAATTCTTGAGTTTTATCGGTTAAGTTCGAGTAGTTAAATTTGTTTTTTTCGAGTTTTTTTAATTCAAAGTGGTCGGCTGAGCAAGTAATCGACTCATTTCCGACTCGACTCAATCGTATTCTTAATGAACTGGGATCGCCACTCCAGTGCCTTACCTTATACGTTTCTGTATGAGTTAGGCGTGGTAAATAAGTCCTGTCTTCATTCCTTGTTATAATTATATACCGTTGATGATGTGTATTAATTTATATAATATTATATATTGTATGTATTTAAATATTTTAAAAACAAATAATAAATAAGGTTGGACCTAAAGCTCCACATTTAATAAATATATTTAAAGTTACCAAGTGGTTTGATATATTTAATATTGAGAAAAGCTAAATATCAATACCTTTCATCTTTATTCTATTTTTAGACCATTTCATTGGTTCATAAGTCAATCATTTTCTTTTCTTTTTTTAGTTACATAAATTTATTTTTCATAATAGTCACGTATACCTACCTCGATTAATTCTACGACACCTTAAAACGAATAATTAGATAAATACCCTAATATATCTCTAAAAGAACTCGAACCCATAACCTTTTACGTCTTAGGGGGTCACTTATTCATAATTTTGGAAACACATTAATATTTGATAAAATTTAAAACTTACTACTTAAATTTTATTTTCGTCATAAACTGATATATTTATTTTAGGGTGAAAATAATTAAAGATTTATGGAAGTTTGAAGTTTATCAAAGAAAAAAGTTTCATTTATTTGGTGCTTTATTTTGTGAAAAATGGTTCCAAAGTAGTTAAAATATTATAATCAGCCTAAAATTGGTCAATTTATTTGAATGAGATTTATAAATGAATGTCCCACCTCAACTGCTGCAACGCGTGATACATCATTATTTTTAAGTGTGTCCACAAATTAATGAATGATGAGTTGAGGATTTATAATTAGATCAGAGGGGACCATTTGATGTGACTTTTTTTATCATAATGTGTCTTGAGTAGGTACAGACGTTCGGTGAGCCATAATATACCTCGACTAATTCTCATACGAGTCAAAAAAATGAATCATAAAAATGATAAAACTCTACCATAAATTGAGAAGGACTTTTTATCATGAGATGTTACAATAAATGACGTACATTTGATGTGACTTTTTTTTTTTTTTTATCATAATGTGTCTTGAGCACGTACAGACGTTTGGTAAGTATAATATCATAAATCCCCAATTAAATGCAGTGAAAAATGAAACAATAAAACGATAAAAGCTACATCGTAAATTGAGAAGGACTTTTTTTATGTGAGATATTCCCCAAACGAACCCGACCATTACATACAGAAAGGCATTTGTTAAAGCGTATCAGTCACATTATTCCGTCTGATAGAAAAGGCTATGACTCGAAATTTCTTGATTCGTAAAAAGACTTTATAAATTCAAAATCAATAAAATAAATTGATTTTGGAGTCAACTAGAAGCGCACTATCATTAGCTTTTGGGTCAACCACAAACTTGTTGGAATACATTAAAATATATATATATATATATATATATATATATATATATATATATATATATATATATATATATCGTAATCTTATGAATGAATGAATTAATTAAGTTATTATTAAGTCATTTTATAAATGAGCCTATTAATTAGCTGCTTCACAGAGAATAAAAAGGAGGCTCCAAAAGATGAGGAAAATAATTTTCCTTTGTTTCATCAATAAAACAAAACCAAATATAATAAAATTCTTAATCCAACAAATAAAAATAAGTTTAAGTAAAATATAAGAGTGAATTTATTAAATTTAAACATATTTTTTTTAATTTTCCATTTTCTTACCTTACTACTTTCTGGGTTTTGGGATTTCCAAATGGAGACTAAAAATTATGGATTAAGGGACATAATCAAGTTCAAATAATTATTACCTCACACAAAGCTAAAATATGTATATACTAATCTGAATTTTGAATTTATATATCTTACCAATTGAAAATTTAGCCAAATATAGATGTATATAAAACTATTATCAAACTTTCCCCAAATCAAACATAACCATATAATTTCAATTTTTTTTTTAATGCTCAATGGGATAACGCCTTTAAACATTTTAAGCCCATTAAAAAATCCTAGGCAATTTTTACAACAAAAACATAACCATATATGATCGTCTGATTTCTATTTTTGAAAACTATTTTCTATTCTTAAAAACAAAGAGATTCCTAGTTTTTTATTGTTTGAAAAAACACAAAAAACACTAAATCAAAATAACAAAAACAGTTTACAGAGGAGGCCAAGCTAAAAATATGAATTGTTTTATAGTTTTCAAAAATTATTAAAACGGAGTTTGAAACATGAAGCCAAAACAGGCAGAAATACTTTTCAAATCAATCTCACAACCTAATGATTCTTGTACTCACAAATACTTGCTAGGAAGTGTATTTAAACAAAAATTTTCAATTCGGTTTTGGTTTGGTATCAAAACTTTTTCCTGCCTAATTACGAGTTGAAGATCAATCAGGATTCAAATAATTATTATTTTTGTCGAATGGATTGTGCTGATCGTACCTATACACAGGGCGAGCAAAAGGTGTCTTTAAGTTATCTCAGCATTGTCCTCATCTGAGCCAAGAGAGTCATGAAACAAATAAAGTTATCTGCATGACTGCATTTCGAACTCAAAACCGAATACAGAAACCAAATACAATATGAAAATATACTATTCAATCAATCAGACAAACTAATTATCCTCGTACTCACAAATACTTCCCAGGAAGTGTATTTAACAAAACTTAAACAAAATTTCATATGGGCAAAAATGCCATTCAACTGAGAGCTCATGATATTAGGATATAAACTTACCAAATAGATGCAATGACATCAGTATCAACCCTAATACTCACATTCCTCAGGATTTTTTGTCTTTTAAGTTAGAAATGCAACTCAGATTCCTAAGTAGAATGCTTACTTGAACTCCTCGGTTTCAAGCATCGGGGCGAGGAAGCTGTCGCACAGATCGCCTCCAGCACAGGATCTTGTCTTCATCGTTGAAGTCTTCGTTTCGTTTACTAAAATGTTGAAGCAATGTACTTGTTTGTTAAATAACAAGACCCCGTTCAGGTAAACAGCTTAATTAAACACTTATTTTATAAGAGATTATTAGATGTAAGCTTATGTCGGAAGAATTTTAAAAAACGCTTATACATGAGAAGAATTTTCATGATTGTAGAAGGACAGTTTTGTCATTAAGCTTCTTTTGATAAGGTTCTCCATGAATATAATAGGGTGATAAGTTATTTTCATAAGCTTTTTCAAACGCCTATAATTTTTATCTTAGAGTACTTATATGAGAAAATAAGCTCATATAAGCTCTCCCAAATGTACCCAATAAATAAACCAATCGGAGAAGGGCAAACAATCAAATACAAACCTGTTCACCGTTTTCGTTCAGCCCTCCATTTGTACACTGGTTTGGAGTTAAGCGAGATATATTTCCATCTTCCACGAAACTTCCGTTCGACCTTTTCTGAAACAAAATATTAATTTCCAGAGTTTTAATGCATAGCCCATAGTGTTTTGGAAAGCAATGGAGTTCTGAGAGTTTTCAAATGTAAACACACCTGTAGCTCCTTTTGTAAGGCCATATCCATGTATAGTTTCTCCAAGCCATTTACCCGCTTCTTCCTCGCCTCTAATTCTCTGTAGGAAGCAGAAGTTTTCCTGCACATGGAAGATATTTGACCTAAGCTAATGGCGCCAGACCAGACCTAGTACTTTGCTAATAGTCAATTATTAACTTCGCAGCCCATCATGCACAGCCCATGTGGTAAAAGCGCTCGGCGTTAAAGGCGTGACGCTAGGGAGGAGAGGAATCACGGATTCAAGTCCCAGAGAGGACAAATTGCTTCATAAAAATAAACTTCATATGATGATGAAGACCCTATAAATCACTGTCCCAAAAGAATTGAAAGTTTGATGTTTTGTACCTCTTAATATGATTAGGAACACCATCCAGAAGAGCAAATTTCCGCCTCTCGAGGAGCTCAGCTAAATGTTCTCTGGCCTCTTCCCTGGAAAAAAGTTAGAAGGAAATGGTTTTAAAGAGCACCCAATACATTTTATAATAAGGGGAAAATAAATGATTTTATTTTTTATTTTGATAGGTAAATGAGAATAATAAAAAAGCACCGAAAGGCGCACACCTAATTGCACACGGTATATAATGATCCACAAAAAAGTACTCCTTCCCTCAGTTTGAACACAACCAATCAATAAAATCAACTAAGGATATAGATGTATTTTCTATAAACAAATTGGTCCAAGATAACAAACTACACAGAAACAAAAATTTCAGGATTTTAATAGAGACCTTCATATTCTTGAAAGATCCTTTATTATTATTTTTTTCATTTTGCTCGAAGACATAAAGGTAACTGCTCAAACTTTTTCCACTTTCTTTCAACAAAGAGCCATGCTACCCTAAAGAGTCTCTAATTCTTAGAATAGATTTTATTTTTTGATAGCGAAGTGGATGTCACGGGCCAACATGCTTGACCCAGCTAATCACTTCAAAGTACTAAAGTGACCGATCGGATAACCTCTAGTACAGGGAGGCTCAGACCTCTAATTGTAGAACAGACGATCCAATACACCCTAAATAAGGGGAACAGGAGAAATCCTTGCTTTTTCATAATGCAAAAGGATGTGATTAATTAACTCCTCCTGGGAATAACAAGGGGAGCATCCATTGCAAACCACATAATACAACATAACGTTCATTTTTTTAAAGAAAAGGCATAATGGCAAGCAGTGGGATACGCTAAGGTTCCGTTTGGAACCCGGAAAATACTACGGAAAGAAAATAGAGGAAAATTGGAAGGAAAGAGAATTTGGAGGAAAATAAAAATATGTTTAAACTTAATAAATTAATTCTATATGTTTTATTCAAACTCATTTTATTTATTCTCTCAATTATACAAAGAGGCTAGAAATTTAAAAAATATATGTAAAATTTTACAGAAAAAATTATTATATTTGATTTTCTTTTATACTTTCCATTGTGGAATCAAACATGAGAAAATCATTTTCCTTAGCATTTTTTCCTTTCCCTAGTATTTTCCAAGTTCCAAGCAGGCATAAAAGACAAGTTTCCAGTTCTTAGAGTGTCCAGTGGAGTGATCTTTCAGCAAAGAATTACACTGTCACTATTTACAAATTGTAAATAGAGCCACATGTTTGTGAGATTTTGCAACCATGTATAGTCACGGAAGCGTAGGATCGATTGTTAACAAATTTTGAAAACTGTTTTTGTTACGAAAACAAGGAGCTTATAAAGAACAAATTTGGTTTCAGTTTATTTGTTTGAAAAACACAGAGAACACTATTAAACACCGAATTCAGAGAACAAGAACAATTTTCAGAGAACACCAAAATGGTGTTCTTCGTGTTTTCTAAAACAGGAACCAAACAAGCCCGTAACCTCTTGAGATTTTCTAAAGCCGGCCCAGCAAATAGATTGGTATACATGATACAACAATTAGTTATTACATGATCCATGCAGTTAAGATTTCTCGATATAGTTGCTTATCCTTTAAAACATGGTTATTCTTCTAATGTGCATTCAAGTCAGGGAATAAACAAATTTTCTGGACCAGTTAAGACAAGCTGACAATTCAGATGATCTATAGCATGCTTATGCCTCATTTGAATGCTGAAGATGCAGAGGCACAAAGGGAACTTGTGAATCCGGCAGTATTCATTCGGAACCAAACTGCATTTTGATTTCAAATTCTTGATTTGAATGGGTACAATTTCAAGTTCAAACCATGTTTTCCAGAAAATATGATGGGCTTAAAATAAAATTTCAGGAAGAACAAACCTGTCTTCTGCATAGTAAACATGTCTGTTTTGGCTGATTATCAAGTGCAGCATAGCAGTTAGTTTCTCAATTTTCTGCAAAAAAAAAAATCAGGGATTGAGCAACAACAGAACTCAGATAAAAAATGACAGAAGAGTACGGAGCCTCATTTTTTTTTTTTTTTTGATAGGTAAACAGAAAATAACATTAAAAGAGCCTCAGAGGGCAACCCCGAAGTCTACAGGGAGTAAACTAAGGGAGGCTGCTGGCCTAAACAAAGAAAGGGCCAAGCAAAAAACAAATCGCCCCAACAAAAAGCTAGCTCCTAGGATGTGGATACTTCTTTTGTTAGAACTCTTTCGAGTTAGTAGGGAGCCTTGTAATAAAACCTCAAACTATTGCATAATGCCTATTTACCTTTTTTCCTTTGCACTTTACACTTGGGACGGCCTCCCAGGTCTTGGGTCTTCATTAGCATGAGTTCCTCTGGACTGTATTTATTTGCTTCACTCCTAGAGTAAATGCTAACAAGTCAGTTTTATGTAGTCAGGCAAGAAAAAAAATATAAAGAAACAAGAGGTGTGACTAATATGTTTACTCTGGTCTATGGACTCCATTGACAGTTCTTGTTTTATTCATCTTAAAATAAAATTCATCTGGGTTCCTGAATGAGGCCTTCTCTTTGAGTTTCTATTAAAAAAGGAAAGAACATGTGTATAAAACATAGCAGATAGCATCAATTACATTTCAGAGTTCAATAACCACCAACAAAGAACCATTACAAAGGCTATAATACAATGAACATCAAGGAAATTGGGTACAGGTAGATCTCAAAGATTACCGTAGTGCCTCCTCTTTTTTGTAAGTATGCCTTCTGCATACAACATAGTCTTATGTTTCTCAAGAAGCCCAAACTTTTTTCTTGAATCCTTGCAATGATATTAACAATAAAACCATCCATCATACACAAAGCACTAAGCATTATAGTGAAAGGGATAGCAAGGTAAATGGCACTCACGGCTGAGCTCTTTCCTTGTAAGCCCGTCTACTGATGGCATTCCTGAAGGATGACATACTTGAAAAATGCCAAAGCGATTACCAGTGAGATTAATCAATTAAAAGTTTCTAGATTTATAAAAGCACCAAAGATTCAAGTTAAGCCTTTGTGAGGCACCAAACCACATAATTAAGAATCTGACAAATAGAAATGAACTTAAAGCATGCCCTTGAGGCCTAGCTCAAGTGGTAATAGGTGAGGGAGGGGTTAGGAGAGGTTCATGATTGGAATCCCAATGAGGATAAAAAGAATGAAAAAAGAAAAAAAAAAAGAAAAAAGAAAAAAAGAACTTAAAGTGCAAAACCATAAAGAATACAAGATACAAGTTCTTTCCCAGAGCTCAGTAAGTTAGAGGTTGTTTGATATCTTAGGACCACCAATGGATTAGTCAAAAGCTATCTAAACCTACGTGAAATTAATTAACCAAACACAGTACCAAAATTCTAAATATCTTATGGGGAAG
>JAEQBH010007842.1:0-97716 GCA_016808115.1 Tetrastigma voinierianum | reverse complement strand
TCTACATTCCCCACCACAGCCGTATATGATTAGGTACAGTAGGTGTTATGAATCCAGCAAAGTATACCTAAATTTCGCCTACTTTGTAGTAGTAAAACAGAAAAGCTGTAGTATAGTGACTCTACAGGATGAACAACTTGGGATGGGTTTTCGTCTTACAAATTATTTGTATAATGATTCAAAATGGTGAGAGCTTTGTTTGGATTTCGGTTATTACAAAAGCGATTGGTTGTTATCACTATGTTAGCGAAGGTAATTCGAAATAAAATGTAAAAGAAGACAGCAGAAGTTTGGAGCCAGTTTGGTATGATAGGGTTGTAAAAGGTGTCCTCGGGTTGACTTTCCTGCATTAGGGTAAATGACCTATAGTCATTTCAAAGCCGGATCTTTGTTTAACTAAAACCAGCCCTTAGTACCATTCCTCTTTTTGAAACATAGCATTTCTTGAGCATTTTATGTTCCTGAAGTTAAAATCTAGCATTTAACCTACCTCCAGGTAAGCGCAAGTAAATGACAACTAATGGATGTGGTGTGTCCCAGCATTAAGAATACATGAATCACAAAAACTTGCCAGTATTGACCCAGAAGGTACACGAATAACTTTTAAACCTAGTTTTGAAAGTTTGAAACATAAATACCAGTACGCCGTGAAAAACAAAGAGGCACTATATGAGCCTTGTCAAGCTACTGTGATTCTCCTACTGAAGAGGCTTTAGCCAGACATTCTTTGAGTTGTCATCCTCGGGTGTGTTTGGTTGCCTAGAAAGTGAGAAAGAGGAGAGAAGAGGAAGCAGTGAGTAAGCGAGGGGCAGTAATGGAAATGCCTTTAATGAAAAGACCAGGTTACAAATTGTTAATAAAATGGCACATAGCCTTACAGATAGAAAATACCAATCTATCCTAAATAGTATAATTACAGTGAGGGTGAGATGGAAAAAACCAAGCGGGGTCATTTGTGCACAAAGAAGCAGGAGCAGGAAGATTTATTTACGGGTGAAAGGAATTTGGCTATGTGGCGAAATTTGGCTAACTTTATACTTGAAAATTCAATATGTAGCGAAAATTTGGCTATGTCGAAGTACGCTATATAGCGGAGATTATTGTACATAGCGAAAATTTAAGCTATTCTAAGCGAGAATTTCCTGTTTGCTCTGCGCATCTTTGCATCCAAACATTTCGGCTTGATTTCTTCGTTCACGGCGGTGCGATCGAGATAAATCATACGAACTCGGTGTAAATCAGCTCGACCGATATGCTTGGCTTGATATGGTAGGATAGGTTTAGCAGAGCACCAAAAACTACCACAAGCGACTCTCGAAATACAATCATTAGTGCAAAGGGACCTACATGATCAATCGGCTTAATTAATATGATTGAAAGTACAAAAAAGTACTTAAGAACTATCTTAAATATGGTTGAAATAGCACTTTTGGGTAAATGCTATTTAATGAAAAGTTAGGTTACAAATTGTTCATAAAATGGTTTACTCATAGCACCTGGTGAAAATGCAATCTGTCTAAATAGTATAATTACGGTGAGGGTAGGGATGGAAAACAAAAAACGGGGTCGTTGTACACAAAACGAGGGAGCAGAGATTTATTATGGTGAAAAATTAAGCTATGTTAAGCGAACATAAGCGAAATTCGCTAACTATCTTGAAAGTCGCATATTGGCAGTACCTTCGTATATAGCGGAAGCCATTGTGTAGCGAAAATGGCGTACATTGTGAAAATTTCGCTATTATAGCGAAATTTCCCCTGTTGCTCCTGCTTGCATCCTGCATATTCCAGCCTGCATCCAGCTTGTTTCAGCTTCAATTTCTTCGTTCCTGGCTTGATGCAATCAAGTGATGTATATGAACTCGGAAGGTGTAATCATTTCCCGACGATGTACTTGAAAGCGATATGGTAGGATGGAGTTATGAAACTGCGAAACTACCACGGCTTGACCTCGAGAAATACGATCATTGGTACCAAAGGGACCTACCGTGTCGATCGGCAATTAATATGATTAGTACACAAAAAGGCCATAGAACATATCTTAAATGGTTCGGTACTAATAGGTATATCTTCACATGTACCTCGGAAGCCACTGTGCAATCTTGCGACGGTATAAAGCAGCCTCGGCGAAATTATTTGGCGATTTACCGCATTTCGGGGATGCCTGCGAGTCGAGCATTTCGAGGGTGGTTGAAGGGGTTGATTATTCCACTGCAGGACCGCGCCACATCCTACACTCACCCGAGGATTTGGGACCAGGATCTTCATTGTGCCTTACCATTAGAGGAAGCGACCATGTCTGTTGATTGTGCGATGCTAAGACACATCATTCAAGACTTGATTGATCAGGGTTTGGTTGATTTGGGATGTCTTACAGTGATCTGAGACCGCTCACTCATGACAACCCCAGGCATTGCCTGCTTCCCCGGTGGTGTACATTCAGCCCAGTTTTCGGAGGTGAGATATTCATGATGGGATGGGATGGAGAAGCTGTGTCGGTTACACACATGTACTCATTTTTAGTGGATACACCTCTGGCTGCAAATCCACTACAGGCTATTCGGACTTATCGAAATGAGGTTCCCGGACATATTTCGAGCTACGTATACTTGCGGCATGTTTAGCCCATCACACCCTTCATTACATTCCCCGGAGGAGTATGGGCACGGATGTTCATATTGTTACACGAGTGGGAGGTAGCTGGGCTACTTTCATTGAAAGGCCATTTTTGCGGCACAGCGGTACAGAGGATGTTAGAGAGGATGATGATTCTGTCACCATTCGCGCCTTACCTGTTTCATTATGACATTTAGTCTATTGGCCTCATCCATTACTCATAGAGATGCATTGATCGAGCACTTAGTTAGATGAGTTGACAAGCACTGCCCATACCCTTAGCGAGGGCTTATTTACTTTCTAATAATGAAACGAGCTACATGCATTGTGTTTTCTGATGATGATTTACCACGAGAATTCGGATCATGTTTGGCCCTTATTCATTTGGCGTTGCTGTCGGGCGGGTAGTGCGGAAATACGTTCCCTGCGGACGGCAGCTGCGCGCCACAGATATGCGACCGAAGTTCCCCAGTTCTGCCATTGCACTTGGATTTTGAAGCGGCCGATTTTGGACCTTCTTCGTAGGCGCCAGCTTATGATGGGAATCCGAGGAAAGTTATAGGCACACTCAGTACACATGTCATGATTGGGCTGGTCGGATACCCACGTATTATTTCAAGTTTAAGGATTTGAGTCATCCTTTAACTGTACTTAGCGCGCGATCCATGGTACGGTGCCCGTACGTTACGCCGTGAAGGTGAGTTCATACGTAGAGAGCGGCGTTATCCGCGATACGACGCGAGATGTTGTTACTTACAGACTGTGTTACATATTAGCGGGTGAGGGAAGACTGGAATTTGTGGGTTAACGATGGGGATTCGGGTTGTCCAGTTTAAGGATGACCCGTGACACAGTGCTTTTATGTCTTTTCGAATCGGCCGCAACTGACATTTTTGGTACTTAGTATGATGAGAGGCATGTCCTATATGCCTGGCTTGGGGTTGGGTCGTCGCCAGTAGGGGCCGTGCGAGTTTACTTTTACAGTTGATCATGACCGCTGCTCTGCCGGGTGGTACCGCCTATAGGGGCGATGCGTGGCGCGTGGCTTGCCGGCTGAGCGGGATAGGGTAAGGGCTCGCTTGTCTGGGGTTCCATTCTATTATCCCCTCCGCCCGTATACCTTTCAGTTAGTTGACTACTTTATTAGATTATCAAAGCATGCACCCCACATAGGGGGTATTGATCATGCTTTAGGAGCGTGTCGGGATCCCGAGGCGTCCCCAGCAAGCCTTGGGACATATTTGTTTAGTTACGAGGCTGCGAGGCACTTGGTGCCGTGATAGTTGCCCTGTCTGAGCTTATTTAGTGTATTTCCCAATAGTGTTTCTGGGAGGTCCTTGACTATGACCTTCCTATGGATTTGGGAGATGATACTAATGAAGTGACTCTTCCTGATACTTACATGGACAATATGGACATGATCGGCATCGATCATTATCTGGATGCGACCCACCGAAGACCACGATATGCTTTTGACATGTTTGGAGTTTTTCGTGAAGTTTGAGGATGTGACACTTTTATGATCACATTAGTCGATGGACATGATCATCTTAGTGCGTCTCGATGATTATTCAAACACGAAATGTGTTGCTATGTTTAGGGATTTTATCGCTCTACAGAGATAAATTCAGGTGATGATGGACTTGATTAAGCTCGCGGTATTTATTCATATCACTGGTTTCTATTGAGGGTAGTAAGGCTTTGTAGACCCACCTCTTTCTTTTGACATTATGTCTGGTTTTGTCACCCGCTTTGATGATATTTACGGTGATATATGGCATGAAGTATTTCGTTTCTTTGTGTCATAACATTTTCTTTACGTTCACACCACGGCTTTACGACACATGTATGATATTGATGATATGGGAGTATGATGAGCCCCTTCAGGGGTGGCCGGTCAGTATGATTCGATAGAGGGCAGGAAAGTTACACTAAATTATGGTATCATATGGTGGTATGATTTGGGACACCATATCAACCCAGAGCTACTCTCTGATGAGAGAATTACAGTTGGTCACTGCTGATCTACTTGGATGTGTTTGCATGATCATTGGGACATCATGAGCCTTGACTCTTCATAGTGACATCCTTTATCCATTCTGCATTACTGAGCGATGAGGCCAAATTTAGGGGACTATGCCTCGATGGGTTCCACCTGACGAGAGGACTAAGAGTGAAAAATTAACAATTTAGTGTTAGCTTCTTGTCAATGGTGATGTCTGATGGGCGCTAATAAAATTCATGTTCCCCAAAGAATGTAAGTTAGTTGTGTAAAACTTTAATCAAATCTGGCTCAACAAACCACAGGATGATTTTCCTCCCTTTTTGATGATATGTTGGTTGACAACAACGCGGGATGGTGATGTTATCTACATGGATGGATTTTACATTGTATAATCGAGTTATGATGGCTCTGGGGACCATGGAGAAGACTTCTTTCCATTCTATGAGTGAGGTTACTATTCTTCATAGAGTTATCTTGCATTTTGGTTGAAGGAATGCCAAAGCCATATCAGGGGAAGGCTGTTCACTCTCTGTTCACCCTTGACATGAGGCATAGAGGGATGGAAGCCCAGGGGAATATATGTGGGACTGATATGATAATGAAGTCCGAGGCAGGAATGGATCACTTGCAGGCCTGTAAGAGGGTTCTTTGAGGAGGATCGGATGGTTGGTGAGGTTGAACCCCAGAGAAGTGCACCTTTAGGGAAACTTCTGGAAAATTATGGACACATTGTTAGTGGCGGGTATGGTTGATCACGAAGATCGCCGCCATCATGACATGCTGCCAGAGTTTAGAAAAGTGGCGAAAGGCGCTACAGGCGGATTACGATGTCAGCGTTCGCCGCTAAATTGGCGGGGCAGCATGAGCTGTCGCCGTCTTTATGAGAAAAGAACCAGCTTCTGAATTGGGGCCAGTGATTGCTAGCGTGCGCCGAAAGGTTAGGGTATCTTTCTCACTCCGGTTTTAATGCCTCCCAGCATCGAGCCTCCTACACTTACGTATCGGTTTAGGATATGGCCTTGGGATGCATGCTAACTCGGCTCGATGATTCAAGGAAGGAGTGAGCCATCGTGCTCCCCGAGTAAGAGGATCTTTGGAGTATGAATGCAAATACATTATGATTGAGCGCCTCTGTTTGGCATTGGTTTGGATTACTAGGAGACTGAGACATTATGTGACAGAGTATTCCATACTTTTGGTCTCACAATTAGATCCTTTGAGATATCTGTTTAACAGACTTGTCTTGACTGGTAGGCTCATGAGATGGTTAATCTGCTAACATGAGAATTTGATATTCGATATGTTGCGAGAAAGTCGGTAAGGGAAGTATTGTTGCCAGTCATTTTAGCTTCTTTGCCCGGTATTCAGCTGACAGACCTGTGATGATTTCCACGCCAGGCATATTATTTAGGTAACTAGTATTGCGGGATGGGCGGTTTGTGTATTTTCGATGGCGTCGCGTGATTAGTGCGGGTTTGGCATTGGTATCTGATGATATCACCTCGAGGTGATCATATATTCCATCACTCAGTCACGGTTGACATTCTCGATCATGTGGACGGCCGAATAATATAGTTAAGTATGAGGCTTGCATTACAGGCCTAGAGACTACACTTGATCTTGGAGTTAGATGGTTGGAATCATGGGGATTGACTTGGTTGTCGGCGGTGAGGAGTGATCTGGAGGACTGGGTGAAGAGATGACCACAACATGCTTACTTGGATTTGTTGGTTGATAGGTTTGATGAGTTGAGATATACATGCTGGGCGAAGTCGGTTTTTCGATGTTAGCCACCTTGGCTTACAGCCAATTGAGATTACTTTGCAGTGATGTCTTGACCATTGTTGTTGAGACTGGTCTTTGAAGCTTGCGTTGTTTGATTAGAGATATTTGATTAATGCCTAAATAGTGCTATTTTGAACCTGTTTATTGGGGTTTGAGCACTTTATGTACTAATCAACAATGCCGTTTACACATTAAGTTCCCAACTATACTGCGATGCGCATTTTGTGGCTATTTTTGTAGTTTTTGCAAGCTAAACTATAGAAGTGTTAGGAGTCGACTCAAGCTTGCAGAAGAATCAGTGGAACTCGATCATTGCAGTCGAGAAACCGGAGAAGGGCGGAAACTAAAGAAAATGGGCCTTTACAAAATTTTACGGGGTTGCGAAAAATTTCTACGCAACTCTTGAATTTCATGAGCTCACGAATTTTGTAACTTTGCTTTCAGTTTTTGACAGACTTTGGTTGTTATTTCTTTGGCTTGTCTGAAATACCCTTCATGTAATAGTGGTATTCCATGTATTTTTGTAATTTGCTTGTTTAGGGGGCTATGGCCCATTTGTGCCTGCGAAAGAGACTTTTTCGTGCGCAACCATCTGAGAGAGCACGAGTGGGAGTTTTCACTTCTTTTCTTTTCTCTCATTTTCTCTCATTTTCTTTCACTTTCTTGACTGCAGAGCACCCCCCTTGCGAATGGCAACTCGAGGATGGTTGGCTGGCTTCCTTTCACTCTTTGAAGAGGAGAATTTCTGGTTTTAAGGTAAACTAATGGTTCTCATGTTTTTAACATGGCATTTATTGGCATTTTATGTTTCCTATCTCTCACTCTGGTTTAAAATCCCTTAGATGTACCTTGATTGACTAGTAATTGGCAAATCTTTTGGGGTTAAATAGATGCTTATTTCTAGATCCTTTGAGATTTCGATTAGTTGCCATTTATTTGTTCTTGTAGGGTGAATCAGGAGATAAATTTTCCTTGTTAGAACATTAATGTTGATAAATGCTATATTTCAAGAAAATTATTAGGGTTAGGTTTTTATAGCCAAATGAGAAGATGGGTTCGAAAAGGACTATAGGTCATCCTCCCGGCGTGAGGAAGAGGCAGAAGGACCTCTCATTTACCTTAGGATTTCAAACCACGTGACTGATGCTTGAGTTCTTTTATATTTTTAACTTCCACCTTGTTTCGATTTCGAACATTACCCCTCAGCATTTTTATCAAAACCCCAAATCGAGTGAAATTCACTAGTACCACAGGCTAATGGTTAATCATTTGTGCGAAAGAAAACCCATTGTGTTCGACCACAGAGCCTTTATACTGATAGCTATCTTCAAAATGGTAGGAGGATTTAGGTTTATAAATATTTTTATTAGGCACCAAATCTACAGCCTCTGTTGCATTTGCACGTGAATTAAATGCTTTGCTAGGGATGAATTGCCTAAGTGCGGTGATTAGCTTTTGAACTTGTGATCCTGGAGTCACGAAGCATTGGTGAACTTTTATCTCTTTGAATTTTTCCTAGAAGTTCAACTGCGAGATTGATCGATTTTATCGCGCATCCGTACACATTCGTTTTTTTTTTTTTTTTTTTTTTAACAGTAACCTTTTTGGTAGCCTTGCTTTTTGTCTCTTGTTGGTGTTCTGTGTTGTTCATATAGGGGTTTATGCACCAGTGGGATAGGAACACAGCAGGTAGGTTAGAAAGAATCAGTGCCCCATAGGAACAAGGCTGTGAAGTGAGCTTGAATAGTGATCAAATGGAGCCTCCGCTGGGGCAGTGGGAGTGTGAGGGGGTTCTGGAGGTCCCCCGATGCATATAGGTCCATGAGGGACCACATACATCCCCCAAGGGTGATTGCACCCTCATGTATTGTGCCCCCACCAGAGGACATGATTGTCAGTCCTTACATTGTGCCTCTACTCCCCACTTTCCATGGTATGGAGAGTAAGAACCCTATTCTACGTCAGGGAATTTGAGGAAGTCTACTTGACACCAACCAGAAAGGATGGCTTTCGATATGGATACGATGAGGCGAGTTTCCTGCGACTCTAAAGGATAAGGCAGATTTGGCTGACTCTAGGCTGAGGACCGTTCGAATTAGGCAATCTTGTTTGAGTTCTTGAAGAAATTTTCTCCACCACATGCAGAACCCTGACAGTGCGAAGGCGATTACACCTTTAGGCCCATGAAAGGCTGAAATTCTACGATGCTAGGAAGGTACTTGAAACCATCAATGCTGTCCTCGTAGGGGCTTTTGACACATGGATGCTAGTCATTCGTTTTATGAGGAATGTCCACCTTTGTAAACGATTATTACCGTATGTGTGGAGGACTTCATGTGACGAGAAATCAGAAGAAACCGTGGACTTCTGAAGCTATGGTGAGACATCTAAAAATTAGGATGAACTAAACCCAAGAGAAGTAGAGAGGATGAGGCTCACAACTAGCTCAAGAAAGGGAGAGCATGTTCCTAAATGGAGCGTGAAATAAGATGACTATCCACTTGTCCAAGAAGGTTAGAAAGAGATTGAAAATGAGAAATCAACATGAAATTGCAGCGATGGTTGAGACTTGCACAATGTACTTGACCGACTTGCTTCATTTGTCAGTCAGAAACATAAGAGAGAGCATTGTCAAATTATTCCTTCAATGAGGAGATGATAATAGAACAAGCCAATGTTGTGGAGTGATACAAACACCAATAATGCTTCATCTAGCAACATATAATCCCCAGTGGAGAACACTAACCTCTCTGAAACTGGCCTAAACATATGTATCCTTAGTGCACCACCATCTGTCCCACAACCACCACCGTCTCGTCTCTCGGGTTGAGCAAGGTATAATGAATTTAAGCAAAGTGGTGGGCGGTTTGTAGAAGAACATAAGGCAGTAATGCTCGAAGCTAACCCCGAGGAGGATCGATACAGTAGAAAGCCTGTATGAAAAGATTGAGAACTGGGTATGATCTTGCCCCAGGGTGATAATCAGTGTCGATTTCTAGGTTGACAAACCGGCGGTGCGAGAAAAAGGAAAGTTCCCCTCTCAGACACAACCCAATCCTAGGGGAGTGCATGAATTGAGCTCTTCCGAGGCGAGCGACTTCGGGATAGATGAAATTGGCGGTGATCACTTTGAGAAGTGGAAGGAGGTTGATCGGCTGGGAGCGAACCGACGAAATTAGGTAAAAGAGGAAAGGAAGCAACGAGAAAAGATTGTGATTAAAGTAGATGCGGTGAAGAAGAGCACACACCTTTTCCTCGAGCTTTAAAAAAGAAGAAAAAGGCCATCAATCGAGGCGGAGATTCTAAGTCTTGTAAGAGCGAGGTGAAGTGGCCATCCCCCTGTGAACATGATCAAAGCGGTTTGACTTATGCAAAAGAATTTTGGGCCTGTGCACGGTGAAGAGATGGTTAAATGTTGATAAGAAGGCCTTCACGACAAAACAAAAGTCGATTGCCATTATTCGATCTGAACCTCGATGAAATAAAGACGAGGGTTGTCACTTACCGTCTGGAAGTGAACATGGGAGACTTGTGTAGAAAAGGCATTTACTAAACTTGGGGAGCCGGTGTGACTGCTCCTTATTCAACTCTCTGAAACAATGGTTTTGCAGGAGAACTTAAGCCCACCACCATCACATTGTCGTATGAAAAATGAATCCATAAAAATCTTGAAGGGCATTGTGGAGGATGTGTTGATACAAGTGGACAAATTCTACTATCCTGTAGATTTTGTTGTGCTTGATATAGAACTAGTTGCAGTGGGAGCTAATTATGTGCCTATAATCCTTGGAAGACCTTGTTCGCACACCTCGATCACGATCATCAATTCTTGAAAATGAGTTATGCAACTTACTTTACGGAACATGACTTTGGAACTGATACCTTTTACTTGAGCCAAGAAAAGCATGTCGACCGGTGGAAGAGAGATTAAGAGAAGGAGGGTTTGCGTAAGTGACTATTACGGAAACAAAGCGAAGCGGCGGCAATTGCGAGATGTGATGATTGAGGAGTTATCGGTGTTTTTGAAAATTTGTAGGGAACTAAGAAACTTGTGTACTATACACACTTAGGCCATGGAGAAAAAAAGAAGAAATTCTACGCTGCGATTGAGGAAGAACGTGAGCCTCGAGTTGGATCTCGAGCCCTGCGTGTGGAATTAAAGTATGCATACTTAGAAGAAAATGAGCGATGTCCGGTTGTTATAATACCACTGCTCGATGCACTTCCGCGGGAAGCGATCTGTTGGACATCCACCGGGGAGAGAAACAAGCAAAGTATTAGGTGGAAAATCTCGATTTGAAGGGAATTAGTCGCTGGTTTGCACACACACATCTATTTGGCGGGAGATCGATCGGCGTATGGCGAAAGATTGCGATCTCACATGCGAGAAGTAGTGCGATGCGGATTAAAAGTACTCTGGTGGTATCATTTACCCCATATCAGAATGCGCGGTGCAAAGTCTGACCCGAGTTGACGCTGAAATACGGGGTGACCCGCGTGCATAATGAGAGAAGGGAGAGGGTAACCACCCAGCCTTGCCACGGGTTGGAGGGGGTATGTATTGATTATAGGAGATTGAATTAAGTGAAAGGATCACTTCCCACTTGCCCTTCATGGACCATCTTCTCGAAAGAATTTCTAGGCACCTTCTCTACGCTTTTGGATGGCTATTCGGTATTTCGGGATCGAATCTCAGTGAAGGACGAAAAGACATTTTTTTTTTACTATCCGTTGGGGACTTGTGTACAGGAGAGATATACTTATTTTGTATACAATGCCCACACCCACATTTCGAGAGATGCATGTGTGCTCTTTAGTGATTTGGCGAGCACATTATGGAATCTACATAGACGACATTACGATTTGTCGAGGGGGTTGCGAGAATATGATTAACACGGACGAGTCTTCGCGTAGATTAATGATAAGAAAATTTTGGTGTAGCGGGAAAGTGCCATTTGTGGTCGACGGAATTGTCTTTGGGACATATCATATCGACCAGGAATTGAGGTTAATGGCAAGAATTGAGCTCATTCCAAACTCCCTCTCCCACGAATGTGAAGGCAGGTGAGAAGCGATTCCTTAGACATGTAGGTTTTACATGGGAGGTTCATCGTGAGGACTGCAAGTGCAAACCTCTTTCTGAGTTGCTAGAAAAGGATCGCCAAATTTGCATGGGATGAGGCACGCGGGGCTTTGAGGGCTGAAACTGCTTGACCCTTGCCAAATGGTAGAGGGCCTGGCCGCGTTACTTTTGAGGTTATGTGCGTCTTAGAAATCTTGCACATAGGAGCGATTCTTGGGCGAGAGAGATGGAAACCTTATGTGATCTTATGCGAGAAAAACTTTAAATGAAGCACGGAGGAACTACCTTTACCACGAGAGAAGAACTATTGGCAGTAATTACATGCCTTGGATAAATTTCTTACATACTTGGTGGGGTCGGACATCATCTTCATAGACCATTTGGCTTTGAAGTACCTTCTCTAAAGAAAAATTCAAGGCTGGAAAAGCATTAGATGGGTTCTCTTGTGAATTTAACACCTTGAATCAGGATAAAAGGGGTGGAGAATGTTGTTGCGGATGCGTCTCGTGACTAATAACACATAACACTCATGACCCTCCGATCAGCGCGAGTTTCTGGTCGTTGCTAGTAGAAAGCCTCGTGGTATGCTCCGTTGCGATTTCTTGGCAGCGGGAGAAATACCGAGTTGATTGGAGCGAGAGACGAGAGTTCTTCTTTGCAAAGATTCATTCCTACTATTGGGAAGAGCCATTCTTGTTCAAATATTATGCTGATCAGATAATTAGAATATGTGTGCCTGAGGAATAACAACAAGGAATACTCAGTCATTGCCATGAGAGTGCATGTGGAGGTCATTTGTTTCCCAAAGAGCGCCGTGAAGGGCTTGATCTTGGTTACATTAATATACTCTCTTCAAGGATGCCTAGCATTATGTAGTGCGTGCGACAATTCGAAAGAATAGGAAGATCTCTCGCCGTCACATGATGCCTAAACTAATTTTAGTAGTTGATTTATTCGATGTTTGGGCATCGACTTTATGAGAGCCATTTAGGTTTCCTTTGGATACATATACATATTGGTGGGGTTGGTATGTGTCTAAGTGGGTTCGCGGTTCCATGCGACGACCAGGACCCGCAAGGTGGTATTAAAATTCTTGAAGGAAAACATATTTTCAAGATTTGGGGTCCCCAAGGCCATAATCAATGATGGAGGTTCACACTTTTGCAACAAACCTTTTGAGAACCTCTGGCCCCAATGTGGTGTAAAAAACAAAAATGGTCACCTTACCATCCTCGAGACTAAGTGGTCGAGTTGAGCTCTCAGCGGGAAATCAAGACCATATTGATGAAAGTGGTGAACTCAAACTGAGGAAAATGGTCTCGGGCCCATTTGAACTCCTTGTGGGCATCTGAGCGGCTTTGAAGACCATTCTTGGAATGCCTATAGCTAGTTTATGTGAGGAGCATGCCACTGCTGTGGAATTGAATATAAGGCATGGTGAGCCATCAAAAAGCTGAACCTGGATTTTGGAAGAGCTAGCCTAAAAAGGGTCCTCGACATCAATGAATTGGAAGAATTGCGAAACGATGCCAACTTGAACTCCAAAATTGCAAAAGACATATTGAAGAAATGGCATGATCAAATAATAGCATAAAACTTTCAAGCATGGGGCAGTATTGTTGGCATGATTAAAAGCTCCCTGTACCGGGGCGGCTCGAGTCGAAGATGGGTGGTCCGTTTCATCATCCATCAAAGTCGTCCCTAATGGATTGGTGGACTGCGCCGATTCGAGGATAGCGGTGTAAAGATCAATGGGCGGGAAATTTCAAAATACATGCGGTATAGTTCGCGTGATGAGGAGGAATCCCCTTCCTTGATCCTCACTGAGCACGAAAGGCTACGCAGTGGGCTGGTTTTTGCGAGACTCAAAAACTCAATTTTGTTGAATTTTTGTTTCTCCTACTTTAAGTTTTATTTTGTAATTTTACATAATTTCCTCGATCTTGGCTTAGTTTTCCTTGTAATTTTTTCTCATTTCATACTTCACATTCTCATAATTTTTGGTATTGTTTTGCGGGTGTAGCGAAGCATTTATACTTCTGAGGGTTGAAATTTCGAAGGGTGCGAAAATTTCGCAGCCTGCGAAAATTCCAGCTGCCTGAATCTTCGTCTCTTCGATGTCCTGCCTCTTCGTCTCCCTACATCTCTTCGTTTCTTACACCCTACCATAAATTTACCTGAATTTTAACCTAGTTTTTAGTACATTACTGGACGTAATTAACTAACCCTTTCACCTTCCCAATCCCTACATATAAACCCTAATCCCTTTTCTTTCCTTCTCATTTCATTTTCCTTTCTAAAGAAAAGAAATTCTCGACCTCTCCATTCCTCCACTTTTGGACATCAGGAGCATGGTAGGAACTACGTGATTAGGCACGGCCGAATAGGCTTCTTCTCAGCCCCTGCTTGATGCCGGTGTCGTGCTGGAGTGCGGTCGCCCTTGCGCGCCCGAGTCGAGCACTCCTCCTGGCTGCGGCCGCTACGCTATCATGCCCTGATCTTCTCCTTGCCCCGCGGGTATGATGCATGGGTTGGGCACCTCTCCATCTCCCATCCTCACCGCGGCCATCCGGAAGGGTCCCACCTCGAAAGGGTGGGACTTGGGCAGAAGCGAGTCATCCCGGTTCGAGCCCCGAGAGCACCATTCACGTTCGAGGACAGCTAATGACTTCTCCCGGATCATCTCCTGCTTCTACTATCAGGCATCCGAATCTTCCATTGATGCCCATTCTGAGGGTGATTGCGAGTACGAGGAAGTGCACGGTAGGAAACATATTATGATTTCCGGCTTTTGCTCTGCGATCTCGAGCTCAGATTCCATGAGGCTTGTCTTGTGATTACTCTGGGCCTTTATGACCAGGTGTTGGTTTTTCTACCCTGGTGGTCGTGAGTTCCGCCTACTACTTGACATCAACGAGTCCCCCATTCTATTGCCATCCACTTCTCCATTGATAGCCGTGAGGGGACAGCGCCGAGCCTGACATTGCGGCTACATTGACTTCCCAGTTTTTTCCCTGCTTGACTCGGTGACTGAGCTATGGCCACCCTCGCCTTAGGAGATGGTTCGCACATTATCCGGAGACCGCGATAGCGGGATCATCCTTTTCAGAACTCCCAAGTGGCCTCGCCATCGACCGCATCTTTGGCGGTCCGACCTCTTCCCGCTCCGGCGCGTATCATTAGCGGAGGATACATTCTAGAGCTATATCGCATATCGGTTTTTGTTGATACTGATGAGCTTTTCTGCTTGACTCCTTGTTCACTTTGAGGACAAGGTCCCACGTAGGAACCTAACCACGGCTAGAAGTCCATACCCCTCCCATTCACGAATTTGCATGCGGGTGTTGAAACATATGGGTTTCTTAGCGAGCCCAATTGGAGCGCATGATATTGAGACCAATCTTCTTGATGGCACCGAGAGTGCGAAACCATGCGTGCTCGGCGCCTCCACTCGGGACATGGCCGGGGACATGGTAGTTTCCGTGCAGGGATCACGAGGGCGTTGCGCATTATGACTCAGCGGTCACTACTCCATTACTGCATCGTCGGCATCACGCACCTGCGATTGGCCGGTTCTCCGGCGTCAGTTGGACTGATACATCGGTGCCACCGCGCATCATCTCCCGTATCCGCCAATTTTCTCCGCGTATGAATCGATCCGCTCCGGCCCGTGCTCCCGGCATCTTACTGCGTACCCACCGACTTTTAGTTGAGAGGATGACACGCGAGAGACCTCGTTACCTGAGGAACCATGCCATCCTCGTGCGGTCGAGTCACCCTAGGATTTCTTGCTCCACGTCTCCACTTCGGTACCTACCGGGCCTCTTGGATAATCCTCCCCCAGCGGCCTGACGAGCCCACCCAGCGTAGCCTCGTTCATTAGACATCTTGCTTGGCCATTAACAGCAGCAGTTCTCCTCGGCTTACAATCAAATGATACTGCGGCGTACTAATGAGGATGACATCCTACCCGACTACTCATCAGCGAGGAGGTAGCACTTCCTTCTCTGACTTTCAATAGAGCCACGAAATTGAGAATGATGACATTTGGTTAGAGGTTGCGTGAAGGAAATTGAAGCTTTACATTTATGTTTTTACTACTATTTTGACAGTCATTTGTTTTGTTCGATAGCTTTTTTGTTTGTTTGGTTTTATGAACATTAGTTTCTTTTTGTAAAAATTTAAAAATATGGTCGTATCTCTTTTTCCTTACACATATCATCGACTTGCACTTGTGGTTTTGCTCAGTACCATTTTTTTGTGGTTTTGCCTAACACGAGTTTGGTTAAGGCTGCATTGTCAAATTCTATTGATGTTAAATTAGTTCGCCTACAGTGGTAGATGATCGGTTAATTGTGTTGCTTTAGACCTTTTCTTCTCTGCTCAACACCTTTATTGCTACATCGGGTTTCAATAATTAATTTGTGTCTAACCTCTAAATCTTGCAAGAGCGGACTAGTTTGTTACACCTTTAATAGTTAAGGACCCAATGAAAAAGAGGCGATGGTCTTCAAATAAAAGAAGTCGAAAAACAAAGAAAAGAAAAGAAAAAGAAAAGAAAATTTGCAACTTTCCACTTCAAACGAGCACGGTCCAAGGGGTATATGGTGAGAATCTTTAAAAGCAGTCTCTAAGCCAATTGGTTGGGAGCCACTTGAGCTTAGTGCTCACTACGGTGAGTGGCGGGGTTAGCAGTTATAGGTGTTGGGTTCAGTCATTTGAAGTGCGGGATTGGCCCGAGAAGAGTTGGTGGTTGAAAATTCCTTATGACTTGATACCCTAAGCGTATTGGTTGGGAGTCATCGGGTGGATCCTCATTACATGGTGTGGTGAGAGTCGATTCCTCGACTTGTTGTGCCCTGCAACCGCAAATGAATTGTGGAATAGAGTGGGTCTTGATCTATTTAGGTGGTTAGTGTACTAGGTTACGTAGCGAATGGCTTAGTTGGGGAGATGAATTTGGCAGTTTATTATTGAAAACTAATCATATAAACACTTAGATTTTAGTGGAAGTTCTAGGTTGATTCTCTAGAGAAGGAAACTCTTTTGATGCTGAATTATGTACGGCATTCACTCTCTTAGATGATTATTGGGCAGGGTTTCGGTTGATACCATTGAGGGTTAGGCATTACTACGTACTATACTTTTGAAATGCTATTTTGAGAACATAATTTTATTATTGTTTTGTTGCTGTTTTTCTTTCTTTCATTGCTAAGGGACTAGCGATGTGTCGGTTGAGAAGTGATTGAGTACTTGAATAGTGCTATTTTTGAACCATTTATTAGGGGTTTTGAGCACTTTGTGTATAATCGACTTGATAACAGATTTGCACATTAAGGTCCGGTTATACTCTTGTTGAAGTCGCATTTTATGGCTATTTTTGTAGTTTTTGCACGGTAAACTCGCGAAATTATTGGTCGACTCGAAGCCGCGAAGAATCAAGAGTTGAACTTCGGTATTCAATCGAGAAACCAAAAGAAAGAGGAGAAGAAAATGGAAGAAAATGGGCCATTGCAAAATTTTGTAGGGTTGCAAAAAATTTTCTGCCGGCCTACTTCAGTTGCAACCAGTCGGATTTGACTATTTCTTTTGTAACTTTTCATAAAATACTATTCATGTAATAGTGGTATTCACGTGTATTTTAGTAATTTTGCTTGTTTTGAGGTATATAAGCGAATTTGGTACTGCTGAAAAGAGACTTTCATTCTGATTAATACAAAAAGAACACGAGTGGAATTTTCCGCTTCTTTTCTTTCTCTCATTTTCTTTCACTTTCCTCGGCGCGAAGCACCCCTTGGATGAAAACTGAGGATGGTTGGCTAAACTCTTCTCCTTGCTGAAGAGGAGGGCCGTGACCACGGTTTTGGTAAAAAGCTAATGGTTCTCATGTTTTTAACGCCAAGCCTTTATTGGCATTTATGTTTCTATCTCTCACTCACAGGGTTTAAATCCCTTGCAGATGTACCTTGATGATTGACTAGTACTTGGCAATCTTTTAGGGTTCGATGGATGCTATTGCTAGATCACGGGGCGGTTGAATTGCCATTATTTTATTTTTAATGGGTAGATCGAGGAGATAATTTTTGCTTGTTGAGTTTGTTGTATTTACGATAAATCTTATATTACGAGAAAATTATTAGGGTTCGAGTTTTATAGCCAAATGAAGATCAGGTTTGAAGCCAGCTATAAGGTCATCCTCCATGGCGTGAGGAAAGAGTACCCAGGGACCTCGGGTTGCAGGAATTCAAACAGTGATGCTTACAAAGGAGTTCTTTTTATATTTTCTTCACCTTTGGTTTAGAACATTACCCCTCATTTGTTTTCTGAAACCCCAAATCGATGAAATTCACCATTTGAACTTATTGTTAATCATTTGTACAAAGCATCATTCGACCATATCCATATTTATCTTGCGGTAGCTATTCTTTCTGACGATGAGAGAGTTCAGTTTCTATAAATATTTTTATTAGAGCGCCGATCTCAACCTCATTGCATTGCCTGTGATGATATTGGGATAAAGATAGAAACCACCATGGTGCCAAATCCATTACCAGTTACAACCACTTGGAGTCTGACCTCGATTGCGTGGAATGGGAAAGCATTGAGACATTTAGCCGCCAGATTTGTTGTTTGTGGGGATGCACTATATAGAAGATCACTCGATGGTCTGTTGTTATTATGTCACAGACCATGCCTCTGCAGATGTCGAGTGATGAGAGGTTCATCACGAGAGTGCATGGCGCATGGGAGGTCATATGCTAACATGAATCATGAGGGTAGCACTTTTGACGGTTGACCATGAGGCAGTTGTTTCGATTTGTGAAGTGTCTGGGGAGCAATAAGTACGAAGACTTGATACCACATGCCACCTTCTAAGTTGCATGCACTCACACCCCACTAGCCATTTCGGTATGGAGATCGATGGCGGTGGAAGAGAGATATAAGAGTATTCGATGGGCATGGATGCGATTTTAGTTTGCCGTGACTATTTAACCAAGTGGGTGGAAGCTGCTTCCTGTGCTAGATTGACAGCAACCAGGGTGGTCCAATTCATCAAATTGAACATTATTCTCTGATATGGGCTCCCTCATGAGCTGATTTCTGATAGAGTGATGCATTTCAAGGGTGAGGTGGACATTGATTGAGTATGGCATTCCGCGTCGCGATCCATCTACATCTGGTGTAGACTAATGGAATGATTAATTTAGAATAAGAATATTAAAGAGTTTTGAGAAAAATGAAGTTTAGAACTTCTCAGATTGATTGGCTCCACTCCTTTGGTGTGGGCTTATCGTGCAGTCTTTTCGTACCTCCCCATTAGACTGCCAGTATTCTTTTTGTTGTGTGGTATGAGACATTGCTACCTATTGAGATTGGGATGGATCTTTGAAATTATGCCCAAGAGCAATAAATCTATAAATCAGTGGGCCAGTCTCATTATGATCAGCTCAGCCTTTTGGATGAGAGGAGATTGAGCGTATATCATGTTCAGAACTGCCAAGGAAGATGACGTGCATTCGAAGAGTTGACTGGATGTTTTAAATAGGCCACAGAACTTTCAAAGTCCTGGGGGATTGTAGGGTGACCACAGAGGCAAGTTTAGGCCCAGACTTAGAGGTGGGTGGTATGTTGTCGAATTTAACCAGGAGAGGCCCACTTTGGTAGCCAGGACTGGAGGTAGGTAGTTCTGGGGCAGTGAACGATGGATGTTAAGGGTTTGTGTGTGAGATCATTAGTCGAAGGATGGGTGGCCATCTTTTGAGTAGCCATATTCCCCATTGCACCACGTACATTGATATATCATATTGCTAGCCGCACGAGCTCCGTGGTTTATTATGGCCTTTTTCATTGCATTTTGCATACCTTTTGACCTCGGTTGGGGGGGCCTTTGCCTACTTGCGCTTTATATTTATTAGTGGATCTATGACATTATAATGCATTCTTCGTTTGTTCTTTCTTTCATCCATTACATTTTCTTTTCATTCCATTTGCATCTTCACTTTTCTTGCCTTTGAGTTTTTATTTCTCTGATCTTATTTCTTTTCGGTTTTATTTTCCGCGCGCATGGCGGCACACTGTGTCACAGGGCTACGAGGTTAGGTTGAAAGTGCCTTCGTTCCACCCTTAAGGTTGATCTAAGAGTCTTGGATTTAGGACCATTTGGTTGGGATTTGGGGTTCCGTGGTTGAATTGTGCTGATTATTGGCACATTATCTTACTTTGTTGGTTGTTCGGTCTGAAAAATGAAGAAAAAAAAAAGAAAAGAGTTATAATTCGATATTGATTCATTTGTATTTGGGATTAGCATGGTTTTCCAGCGGTACTATGGTTTGATCATCAGATGTCATTTTGGATTGAGGGACTTATTTTTCTTCTAAAAGGCGGGTGAGAGCATTGTATGATCCTTTTCTCCATGGATCGGGGAGACACATTGAGAGTGAGGTTTAGGTTTCCTTTGTACTAGGTCCTGCCGATTAGTTTGTCAATATCACCATTCACATCTTGCCATGGTGACTTTGCGCTCGATTGGCATCCTCGGGATAGTGGTTAAATCGCCATCACTCATTGCTGCCATGCTCCCCACCTTGTTTCCCTACTTTCTTCTACACCGCCCTTTTCATTTTCTTATATCTCATAGAATTGTCGTCTAGCCATGAACGACATGTCTTTTTCTGGTGTCGCATCGCATTTGCGCTAGCATTGTTCGCCTTATGTGTTGATGGTGGCTTTGCTCACATGATTCTCAGACATTTAACATTCGCGCCTGCGGGGTTTGGCATTATCTATTTGGGTATTTAGGCCTTTGTTTATCCATTTCATTCACGCTCACCTGACCTACATTACGGTCAGGGTTGTAAGAGCGCCCCGAGGCCATGAGGATCGCCAAGTGATGCTGCCGGCCGCGTTTATTTGGATAGGTTAGTCCCAGTGATTGAGCGATACGAGATGTCGATAAGTCTCTATTCTTGGGGAATATTGAGGGTTATATATTGCCTGTCCATTCAGTTTCTTGCCTAAAGTCCATGGTCAATATAGATGATACAGAGAGTTAGAACCGTTAATGGCACCTTAGCTTGATGCTTTGACACGTTCACACTAGGCGTACCCGTCGCTTGCGTCTTGCTTTGGCTCTTTACACATGTACACATGCAGTCTGTTTCGCCTAAAGACATTTTAGGCATCAGAGTTTGAGTAAGCCACTTATTCAGCTTGGTTTCTTTATATAATAGAGTGCTTTTGAAAGTTGACCGAGGATCATATTCACGGTATTCATTGACCCAGCAGGGATGTGCATACTGGGGCATTCCTCTATTCATTGTCTACGTTACCGCTAGCGCGAGGCGATTGGGTTTCGATGATGTATTTGGGGGGTTTTCATGAGATATTTGAGTTTAGATGTACATACAAGGGCATACCCCCTGTCAGTTGTTGGTGGATATTAGATGTTATGGATAAGTGAGGAGGGCTTTTCCTCAGGAATGAATATGTTTGTAATATTTCCAGCTTTGTGACTTTGACTTTATGTGTAGTGGTGGGTTTTTTACATGGTATTGATGCCTTAGACTGGGGAATAGCCCATTCTTTGCACCTTTGGACACATTCGATCCCTTCTATTTTTTTGGGTTCTCGGCGTTGTGCCCCAGTCGATCCGCTTCTTTTGTTTTGGGCTCCTCGAAATAGATGCGTCGATCCCTTCTTTTATTTCGAGTTCTTTGGCATCTTGCGTCGATCCTTTTGTTTGTTTGGGGGTTCTCGCATCGCTCAATTTGATTTCTTTGTTTTGTTTCGGGTTCCTGCGAAATCGCGCCCGATTGAAATCCTTTGTTTTGTTCGGTTTCTTTGGCATCGTTAACGTTTGATCCCGCCGTTTGTTTCGATTTCGCACGGATTATCCCTTTTTGTTTGGGTTCTCGACATCACATGTTGATTACTTCTTTTGTTTCGGGTTCTCGGCGTCGTGCCCTGGAGTACAAGTATCTTTCGGCATCGTCTTCAGGATCACTCATCTTCTGACGTGGCTCGAGGTTTCTCTTAGATCCTTTAGTCGTGGCAACTCGGACATTGATTCAGTTGTAGCCGATCTTGGGTAAGGGGACAAAATCATTGATAAATCTAGGTTCTTCACTAGAGTAGTTCATTTCATACTTGCATCGCTTGCACTTGGCACCTGATTCACTTGTTCAGTACTCACTAAGGGGCATATTTAGTGAGCCTGATTTTGTCCCTGACACTTGCATTTATCCTATGGGTGTCACACACTCACCATCGTTCTCATATGCTTGCCAGATTGGGTCCTTTTAGAGCTTAGTCGTCTCAGAGCCTTGGGTGGGTTTGTATGTGTTACATTAAGTGCGTATGCTATAGCCAGTTCATTGGCATCATGCCATAGGAAGCAAGTGGGGCCTCCAGGATTTTAACTCAATCGAGTTTATTGGGTATGTCGAATGAGGGAGCACTTTGAAACGTTTCGATCATATCTCCTTCATTCAGACTTCAGAATCATGCGCCATTTTTTTGTTGGTTTCCTTATTCTTTAGGAATATTCTGACCCAAGTCGAGATTTTCCTCTGTGTCGGTTGAACCAGTCTGTATGTAGCTTGAAGCTCATCCTTTTTAGCTTGTTTAATGACTGAAAGCCTTTGTGGCTCAAGCCTATTTGTTCTAGCACACTTGTAGACCTTGTTGGGAGTCTGAAATTGAACCTAGTTTGAATTGAGGTGGGCCCACCTTGAAGTTGTGAGAAATGTGGGTTAAGAAAGCTTGATTTGTTTTGATGTTTGAGATGGGCACATTGTTCATTTGGTTTGATATTCTTATGCAAACATGATGTTTAAGCTTTGATGTTGGTTGCGTGCTTGTGTTGATTGGCTCACCTTTCCACTGCCGATTAGCGGCTAGGGACCCGTAGGTATATGCTTTTGATGTTGTTAGTGTACTTTCCACATGGATGCTTGGTGTTTTGAGTGTCATATGCTTGCTATGTTTGTTGGCTAACCTTTGATTAACGTGTGGCCGAGGAACCGCAGTGCCGTGCCGTTTGCTCTTTGTTGAGTGTTAAGCATGATAGGTACCCCGATTTAGGATTGTGTGTGTATCAAATACATTTATCTAAGTGACCAACTAATTTTTGACCCATATACTCCAATGTACCCAATTCATTAGTAGAGACCAAGTTCCGAGCTTAGAGGGGTGATACCTCGCATGAGGTACCTTCCCAATAAGTAACCTGATCCTTGGACCCAGAAGTCTAGTTTGCAGACCACTTTTACGGCGGAGTCGGTGGGGTTTTTGTTCTTACTTGATTTCCTTTATAAAATAAAAATAAAAGTAAATGGCGACTCAGAACAACATAGTTTCTCATTTGGGGACGGATTTTCAAAGCTAAATCAACTCATTTTTCTATTAATAGCGAGTCGTCTTGAAGCGGCGTGAATCGGGTAGGGTCACTGAACAATGGTGCATTTACTTATGAAATTGTCTCTTTTAAGATTTGACTATTTTCCTTCTTGGCCATGACAATTTTTGGGATTAGAGATTGCGCATATAGACGAATGTCTGACCCTCTTCAAAATAAATGGTATCGACCCGTCAGGTAGACGAGAATTCCCTCTTTCCCTTGATTAGAATCTCGGCTAACACGGGGTTGAAGTTATTCACTGGTGAGGTGAAACCTCTCAAAATTAAGGATTCTTGGGATCATTAAGTGGATCATATTCCTCGGGGCCACACTCCTGTATCACCCGAGGAAGGAACCTTGGCGGTTGATCTTCCCACAGTGATGTATCAAGCAATCTTAAAGTCCATTAGTTGACTAATATTGTGTGATTACCCACCCCAAGTTACGCTTATTGATCTCAGGTATTCTCAACTTTGTGTCACTCGGAGGATTCTTGAAATCGGAACAATGATGCTCTTTCCCAGGTGCGACACGATATTGAGAACAACCAATGTAAGGTTAATACCGGGTTCAAATCCATCGATTTTCTTACCCAAACAACATTAAACTATTACAATCAATAATCCCAACAACGATTTTTCCTAGAGGGAGCTTAGCCTTTCAAATACGTATCACAAAAACGATGACTAGTTGATCAAACAATTCATTGGGATTTGATCAAGCGAAGAAAAATGAATTCCCAAAAATTCCCCGAGAATTCCATTGAAGTTATGATTTATAAATGAAGCGATTTACATTAATTCCCATTTCGAGCTTGATTCGAATCACTACTCTAATCTTTAAAGAAAGCTAAATCCAGAAACAAACTAAAAAATAAATAAATAAATAAAAAATATATATATATATATATATATATATATATATATATATATATATATATATATATATATATAATGAGACTTCATTCTCCCAAAAGCCTGAAAAACTTAATGAATAGCCATTAGAAGCTGCGCACTACTCTTTAGGAGCTTCTATTTATAGGCTTTCGAGTCTTGGGGCTAAAGCAGGAAAATCGCATACTTGGCAGTGCACTCTAGTGGCGATGTCGTGGTGATTGTCGTGGTGATGTCGCGACATCGAATTTGTCGATGCGTGGCTGATTTGATGTGAGAGCATTGAAAGACTACTGTCAAAATTTCTTAATTTTTCAATGATCATTCAATATCATTGTGATGTCGAGACACTAAATCAGTGTTTGTAGATCAACTCGTTGCGACGTGCCTTTACGGTGTAGCACCGCTGTCGGTCGGGCCAGATTGGCGAGTGCGACAGAATCCCAGGATGCTCTGATGCCTTAAGTCTTGTAACGTTTTTTATTTTTTTCAAAAGTGTCGTGACTCGAATCCCCCGGCAGGCAGGCAGAATGGATAAGGTAGGAGCCTAGTTTTACTAGACCATTTTCATTTATCTTTATCAAACATTTTATTTATGTCATTTCATTTTTAGAGTTTTCAGTACGGAAGCATTTTCAAATGGTAGGCCCATAAACGTTTGCTTTTATACAATGCGTTTTAAATGGCATATCATGCCTTTCTGAAATGATATACAGAAACAATAGTTTCAGTTAATCTTTTTGTTGCAAAATGCAGTTCAAAAGAATAATTATCACATATATAATGGGAGTATATACTTTATAGTTTGCAACTTTCTCCGCAAACTGTAACGCCGTTATGCCTTTGCTGCATTTTTCGATACTGGACCAGTTAAAAACCATTAAGCGTTTTCATGTAGTGGTTCTATACGATTCTCTATCTAACACGGCATGCGCTTTATCCGGGTAATACTTGATGCCATTAATAGTTGTCATAAACAATACATATGCTTACACATTTGTGCATACTCATTTTTAACATGCATTTCAATGCAACAATTCCTTCACAATTCAATTCATGAAATTTAAGCATATACTCATAAGAATGCGGTTTACAATCATTTTCTCTTCAAGTTTGTTATGTCTGCGACTATTAATTTATTTCCGCGGCGGATTCGGCGGTGAATCGAGTCTTGTGTATCGATATTGATGATATTAACACCCATTTAGCAATCTCCGGTTCTGTAAAATGTGGATGGAGTTGGTGCATCCATATGAAGTCGTTTAATAAATTTCATACGTAAATCGTGGCGGATCACAGGTGGTGTCCGTGAAGTGGGACATTGCGATATAATTGTTCAATCGCGTGGGATCTTGGATGGTGCGTCATGGTGAGTCGTCAATAATTCACTTCGATTTAGTTATGTCACAATATGACAAATATCCATTTTCAATTCAAATAAATGCACACCAAGCAAATATTTGGCAGATTCGCCAAGGCTACTGACTTTTAAAACATTGTGTGATTTGGAGATACCTTTCAATTGACATTACATGTTCCATACAAATCATTCACATTTACTTCAGTAACTACCAATGCAGTAAGGATAGAGGATTGAATGATTCAAACTCAAGAATATAGTTTCCACATCTCATTAAAATTACAGATCTTGAAGAAGATTGAACACAATAGTTTCTTTGTACTGAACAAAACTACGAATATATGTAAATGGATAAATATTAATCATACTAATGACTTTGCCTCAGCGTGATCTGATAAATTTTCTCTGTAAATATATCTTATATGAACTATCATTAAAGCCTTTGTGCAGGGTCACTAGAAACATTCGATATTTTTGCAAATACAAGACCCAACAATGCAAAGTGCAAACAGTTGTTGGAAGCTCTGAGCATAAAATGGTACCCATGATAAATCTTTGAGTGATGCCAATCCTCTCTGATGATGAATTTTGGTGCTGACTGATCTTAAATTTTAATCTTATGCGAGGTTTTAACCAGATGACAGGTGCACACCATTTCTCATTTGTTTTTCTTGATAAACCTCCTCGAATCTCTACACAAAACCCACCATGGAATCTACCAAAACTCAATAAAAAGTGGTTTAACTAACTTCAGAAACCCTTTCTTAAGTTAGGGCTTTTCCCATAATCAAAATCCGCAAAAGATGAAGTTGGGTTTGTGTTTCCACCCACAAATCACTTGAACTCTTTGCCTGGCTGCTTCTTCCACCTTGATCACTTGGAATCCGGTCTTTGGGAAGATATTTCCGATCAAACCCTTTAGTTTTTCTCTCGAAAACTAACCTTCTAACTACTTTCCTCACAAAATAGTTTTGCCCAAATACGCAAATGGGCTCTTCTAAAGACACATTTGGTCTTATTTTCTCATTTTATTTTAAGTGTAAGGTCATGTTTGACTTTACAAAATTCAAGCTCTGTTTTTCTCCTTTTTTGGTGCTTCATTTCACTTTCATTTTATCATTATTCTTTAGCATTTAGCTTATTCTATTCTTGGCCTTAGATCCTCATTTTACCAATTTCCAATTGTCCACTTTTACTTGTGTTTTATTAAGAGGTTAAATCAATTTCTCATTTTAACATATAACATTTAATCATATGCTCACATATTCATTACATTTCATAGATTTATCAGTTTTCAGGAGGAAAAACCCGAGTTTAGCTCAGTCACATACTAGAATATATATCTAAAATTATTATAAAATTCTGGAGTATTTTTGGTGATTACATCTCAAGTGTTGCAACATTGAGTGATAATGTGAAGGCATTATCTTGAATATTGGGAGTGCTGGAGTGTTGTTGACATTGCATGACTCACTTACTTTGGATTGTGTGCAGCGACATTGAGTTGATATCGGCGACACTAGATTCAGTAATGATTGAACCGATGTTGTTACGATGTGCGACATTGTCACGTTGAATTACATTGCCGATCTGTCTTGACGTTGGCCTGACAGAAAGCTTCACCTCGAGTTTGCTTTGATATGATGTCGACATTGCTTTAGATGTCCGCGACATTGTGCGAAGTGATGTCTTCACTGGTTGAGGTTTGTTCCGATGTCGCCACGATGTCATGGCTATGTCGCGACATTGATCAATAAAGTCTTACCACCTTGGCTGCTTTGGTTTGATGTCGCGACATCACTAATCCGATGTCGTGGCATTGGATGTTTAGATCTCTAGTTTTCGGCCTTGGCGTCTTCGTGGCTATGTCGCGACATTGGGTTGTGTCACCATATCATGTCGTCTGTTGCGACAATGACATATCTTTGCCTTACGCCGGTGATGTAAAGCGGATATGTGCCCAGCATTGCGATAGTGTTAAAACATACCATGTAATATCGTGACAATTTATAAATCGATGTCGTAAGCATTGGCCGCTTTTTTCGCCAATGTTGATTTACCGCTCGGCACATCTAGATTACCTTAACCTTATTTTCCTCTGACATAAATCTAGGTGAAAGCTCCGTAGTTACCCCACATTCAGCGAACTTTCAAGCTTGAAATATACTTGAAAAATGGGCTTAAAAATATATGAGTTTTAACTCATCACTTTGTCAAAGCTGCTTGATTTCAGCTTTGAATTGTGAGGTTAATTGCGATGGAAAGAACTTGATCAAGAATGTTTCAATGAGAGTCGCAGTATCGATCGGGCGGAGCATCAGTTATTAGGCCAAATTTCTAGCTTTATCCTCGAAAGAGACGGAAAAAGCCGACGATGCGTTGTGATCTACTCGGTTCATCTTAGTGTGCCACCTGATTCTGAAAAATTTGACAAAGTCGGATTGGGATCTTCGAAGTACGCCCCAATTGTTCTTCAAACCATATTTATCATAAGCGGGCTTTAACTGAAATTATTTGCATGTGGCGGTGATGATACGAATAGTCTTCATTCATCTGTAGATGCGCCCGACAATCCCCAAGTATCGGTTCTCGAGAAGTTCGGGCATCTCATTATGATGTAATGACCCTCGGCCCCGAACACATGCTATTTGGTCCTCCATTTACGTAGCAGGTATCATCTTGTGCTTTCTTTCTTCTAAAGCAAAGTCCTTTCAATTCCGGATTGAGCAAACGGTAGTCCGATGATGGATTTTACGGGCGTGTAAGATTGGTACACGAGGTAGAAAATAATACTAGAACACGAACTAAGAAATTGAATACAAATTAAAAGCTAAGGTAAAACTCGATTGAAAATAAGAAATAAAATAAAACTCATAAAAAAGATTTTTGCTTAAATTAACAAATGTCTCTTTCGCTGAAATATTAATCCATTCCACTTAAACCGTGCTTTCCCCGACAACGCTGCCAAAAACTTGTTCGGTTATGTGCATATATATAAATTTTGGCATAAAACAACCAAATCCACAAGTGTATTATGGATCACGAAGTAATATAGTGGCTTTAATTTAAAAACCCCAGTATCGAACCCACATGAAAATTTTTGGTTTGGTGAGACTAATTGCCCCGTACTAAAGACTTTCCTTTATCAACGATATGATTTTGATGATGATGTTAAATTTAAACTAAAATTAACTAGTACGAAAGCTTGAAAATCAGCGAATAAGTGAAAGCGAGTGGAAAGAAAAACTCTAATGATTAATGTTAGGGCCGATTGCATCCATTGGTGGGTTTATGACTTAAAAACGTAAGATCTGCAGGTGTGTGAAAACATCCTTGTGCTTACCGAACTTGTAATCTGAGGTTTAGCTTTCAAGTCTCTCCTCGATTTCTCACAATCCATTCCTACCTATTCTTCGTTCCTTCTAGATTCGAAAATGTGATACTGGTTCTAGGGCGAATCAGTCCTTGGGAGTTCAATTGGTCTCCTTTCAATCCTTGCGATGAACCCAGCTGAGTTAATATAGGTGATCTCTTCCCGATCCTTACGATCTTTATAAGATTGAATGTTCTCCATATCTTAATGAAATCACTAGTCTTTAAGGCATTCCCTATTCCTAGGTCTCTTTGATTAAGTTAAAATGATTTCCAATAAGTTATGAAGACTGATAAAGGTAGAAACTAATCACCCCAGGGGATGCTTCCATCTGTCGCTCTACAAGAACATAGAGCTCTGCAGGTTTCAATTTCCCCCTCTAGCGCACAAAAATTAGTAAGGCCTGAAAAATCGAAGATCACAAACATACAACCTGTACGGCATGGATTCACATAAATCTTTTAATAAAACATGAGTCTACCGCGATTTCATGATTAACCACAGGGGAGAGATATTATACTTCCTGAAAGTAACCTCAACCCGACAATCCCATATGCACTAAATAAAGTATAAAGATTGAAGCGAAGTAAAGGTAAGAATGCAAGCAATTTGTAATCGATCTGAAGTCACATTGCTCAGTCCATGTTATAAGATGTGCTCGACAGCTGAATCTTCCAGCAGCGGCTCCTGAATGAGCTGAAAATCACGTAAAAACTTAAAACACTGAAAAATCTAGATTACAGAGAAGAACCCTAAAATTGGTAATTGTAGCGCCTCTTCGAGTCTCCTTTTTAGGTGGCAGAAGTGTAGTATATACCCCTCGAGAAATGGGCGATGATTGGGCTAAAGTAGGAATATTAGGTAATTTCCCGACTTGAGCATTCTTCGCGCAGCGAGACACGTCTTTGTTGTTGATGGTGAATTCCCTTACTTTGGAAGTAAGGGAACTAGCCTAAGCGAGAACCCTACATAAGCGAGAGTACAGGGTTACTTTGCAGAACGAATTTGTGTTGAAGAGTCGCTACATCTTTGATCATTGGCTCTTCAGAGCTGGCTATTTCTGTTACTCACCCGTGAAACCTCTACCCAGGCGAGTACTGCTGAGCGAGCAATTTATCTGGCGGTCTTGCCTCCTTGCTCTGATTGCCTTCATGTGGTCGGCTTTTCTTTTCTTGATTTTCAATCATGTGCATAAGGCTGTTGCAAAATGGGGATTAATTAATTATTAATATGGTAGATAAAGTTATGAATTAAGCATTTGAGTTATGAAAATACATGAAAAACACACTTTCAGAATGTATATAATTCTATAGAACAATCATAAGTACCTCTACAAAGGGTGAAATAACTATGAGGTAGACCTCCTATCATGTACCACATCGAGCCAATTAGCATCAGGATACACTTTTATACTTTGGAGATTGACATGTTTGGTGAACATGATACCTTTCTAAGGTGCACCTTTTAAATACCTCAAAATGCAAATGAATTGCACCTCCTTATGTTATTCTCGGGATTATATATATTGAAGCCTCTCAGCACTTAAAGTGTAACATATATGGTCTTATATGAGCTAAATACAACAATCTCCCTACACACTATGATATCTTCCTTTATCATTAGGTATTTGATTTGGGGTCAGATGTATTGAACATCTGCCATTAGATGCATTGACAAAGTTGACATCGACATTCAGTTTTCTTCTCAATAGATCTAATGCATATTTCTTTGAGATAGAAAAATTCATGAACTGACGAAAACTTCGTCCTAAGGAAATATTTTAGAGAACTTAGATCCTTCATTTCAAACTCTTTAAACAAATAATTCCGTAGAGCTTTTCTTTTTTCTGGGTCACTTACGGTAACCAACATGTCATCCACATATACAATGAGTAATGTAATATTACTATGATGCTTCTTTAGGAACAAAGTGTGATCAGAATTGCTTTGACGGTAACCAAAGGCTCTCATTGACTTTGCGAACCTTCCGAGCCATACTCTTGGAGTTCCTTCCAACTGTAGCTGAAGCTTCTTCAATCGGCACTCCTTTTGACTTTACTTTTCTATTAAACATTTTAGTGGAAGATCTATATACTTCTTCAAATAGATCACCATGTAAAGGCATTTCTTTACATCAAATTGTTGTGTTAAGTTTACAACTAAAGATAATAATTACTGAGGCAGGTGTTGATCTTAGCTACAGGTCTGAACTTCTCTCTGTGTAGTCAATCATGGTTTAGAGTGTACTTTTCTGCTAGTCTTGCTTTATATCGTTCAGCCACTATATATGCCGCTGTCAGTATAGATCCAACGACACTCAACTAGCTTCTTTCCAAAATTGCGAAATCTATAAGTTTGCTGGTTTCTTGGGAGCGGCAGTTGCCCAGCAATGAAGCAGTAAAAATTTTCATGTAAAACCCACTAGAATCATCTTGAGGCGTGAAAGTCGATTTAAACAAAGGGGGTGCGAGTTTTATACCTCACTATGGTAGAAAGCGTCGAGAATGATGTAACAACTATCGAAATTGAATCAAGTCCTAGGTTTGCCTGCAGTATCCACACACAAAGTGTAAGTCGATAACATCTAACAATACGATGCTAGTTGAGGTCTCGTGCTATCGAAACAAATCGAATAGGAAGCGAGGAGCATATTTGACACTCAAATCTCTCCAAGAGGGGGCTATCCTTTTCTCAAGAACACACTCTCTCGCAAGGACACACTTTCTTAAGAATGGGGCTTATGATGGCTAAGGTTAGGGTTTCCTTATAAACACCTTTATATAGAATCTAGCCCGTGAAATGTCGAAAAGCCTGTGGTGGTCACGTGCATCTCTATGCATTGTGGCATGTACCTTTATAGGCCTTAAGCGAGCCTCCTGTATATCTCGATGAGCCATTTTTGAACCGGGGAGTCCACTAACACATAATAATTCCTCATGTTTTGGATCACGTCGAGCTCATTTTACTATCGACCCGCTTTTAGCTAAGTGGTATTGTCACGAATTAGGTTCAGGTTATGTTGGCCGCCAGTTCAACTCTTGAATCCAATCAAGTCATGAGTTGTATCTGCGACACATTATGACACCGATTTGATCTAAGAGTCAATGGTATGATTACAAACTCTTCCATAGACATTTGGCGCCAATTCATCCTTTCACCATCACATACATAGCTTTCGGTTGAGCGTAAGACGATATCATAGCTCATTGGGCAATAGCTATGCCATGCTTAGTGATATAGTTCTTGTCTGGACTATTACTCATTATTGTACCTTAAGAAACTCTTCGTGACATTTTTCACTTTGGTGAGATCCCCCAGTAATGATCAGAAAAGAGGCCGTGGGTATACTCTCCTACATTGTGAATGGTGGATCCTCTGATGACTACTGATTACTTAGAACACCTCAGAGTTATGCAGTTCATCACCCTTAATTGACACTTTAAGTAGTAACAAGGAATGAAGTCAAAGTATAGAATCAACTCGAGATATCCTTGAGCACCTCGAGTCTTAGAATACTTCCACGACATTATGATGAGACTATCATCTACGTATAAATAGATAATTCATATGATTTCTTCATAGCAAGTCTTGATATGCTTATTTTACTCTTTGAAAAGAATCACACATGTTATTTCTAATCAACTCATGACTACAGTTTATAAAGATCCCTTTGCTTTATCTAATTAATAATTATAACATAAGCTTCATATATCTAGATCAACAATGTTTAGTCTTGTTAATCTTATGACTAGGGATAATTTAGATACTAACATAATTGCACATGATAGGAATCTTATTATCATGATCTCATCGTGATTTTCTTCATGCTATGTTATGTATCATGGACTTCATTAATTGATTAAAGATCGCCATCAATTCATATAATAAATGAAAATACGTAATAAGAAAATGCCTTTTATTCATAATGATGAAAAGTGTACGATAAAAGTGCTAGGTGATTGCCTTTGAGGCTTTCACTAATAACCTCCCACTTACACTAAATTCAACCGCCTTAGTATCTCATACCATAGGCTAACAGACATAAATCATACCTCTTTTAAGGAAGTGGCTTAGTCAAGGGATCAACAACTTTTGTTCAATGGGCATTTCTCTATCCTTACATCATGATCACGAGATTTCTCAATCAAATGGCATCTCCTGATCTTAGTTTGGACCTTTGATAAGACCTGTGGTTCCTTTTGTTTTCTTAATGGCTCCATCGTCACGATACAACCGATATTAAATAAAAAACTCACAAGGGCACTCATAGTTCCTAAATGAACTTCGCGTCCAAACCACTTCCTTCTTCATCAGAGGAAGCTCGTGTACTCTAATTCGATTATGGAATCCTCGGTTGTCTAGTTTGAACTCTTCCGGTGACTACGCTACCATTCAATATGAACACATAGCCTAATTGAGATTTGGAGTCATTTCCACTAGATTGGAAGTTGGCATCGTATGCAGAAAACTTCTGATAAGATCCTCATCTCTAAAAACAAAGAATACATCCTTAGTTCTTCTCGAGTACTTGAGGTTATTCTTAACAGTTACCCAATGACCCTCACCTGGGTCCGATTGGTATCTGCTTGTGACAATTAGAGCATATGATACACTGGGTCTAGTACATAACATAGTGTATATAGCCAAAGCATAGGAGACCTTATTCATGCGTGTCCAATCATCTAGTGTTTGTGGGCATATAGACTTCGAGATGGTGATCCCATGAGACATGAAATTACATCATCTTTTGGACTACTCATTCTAAGCTTCTTTAGCATCTTATCTATGTAGACACATGAAAGACCTTAACCTCCTCGTCACATCTACATGGAGTCTTAATCCCAATATATAGGTCGACTCTCTGGGTCTTTCATGGAGGGTCTTGATAACCAAATTTTGACATATTGTAGCTTTCGTATATAGTTTCTAATAATTAATATGTCATCCACATATAATCTTTGGAATAAATTCCTCCAACCTTCTCGTATACCTGAGCCTCATCCTCGGTATGTGAGAAACGAAATCTTTAATTGTTTCGTCAGAGTTAAATATTCCCGACTCTAGATGCTTGCTTGATCATAAATGGATCTTTGAAGCTTGCATACTTTCTTGCCATCTCGAGATATGAAGCCTTGAGTTGTGTGCTTGTACACAATCCTCTTTATGGTTTTAGTAAGAAATTGTCTTGAAATCCATTTCCATATCAATAATCATAATGACGTGATGGCAAAGGAATATCGCGCCCATGGATTTAAGCATGACTCTTTGGACTAAGTCGTCACGATCAACTCCTTGTCTTTGATGATAACCTTTAGGCTATCTGGCTTGGCACCTCAGGTGTGCATTACCTTCCATGCATCTTAACTGCTTAAAGATCCGCTTGCACCACATGAGTTTTATCCCGCTTAGTGGGTTAACGAAGTCAAACGGTTGCCACATGGAATCATCTTTGACATCATGGCTATGAACCACCATTTGTCGGACTACAAACTATTTAGAGATTCATAGGTAGTAGGATTATCACCCTCTATGAGCCCGATACGTCCTCATTCATTAATGAAATTCCATCTCTCCCAGAATAGTACATATCCGCTTGTCTATGGGCGCATTACCCGGAAAGGATTGGCTACACCATCACCATGAATAGACGGGATTAGGTCGAATGATCCGCGTGCGTTTGTGCGTCTTGAACTTCTCGAAACTTAACCTGTAAACCCGATTAATGCCCTCTTAGAAGAAAGCTCTTTCTCCCCAAGAGAGTGACATCTTTGAAGGAAACAAACAAGTTTGTTCGAGTGTGGTAGAACTTGTATCGATGGTTCCTTGGGATATCCTACCGAATAGACGCCTTGTGGTAGGTTCGGCACGTCACAACATTTCCACAACGCTTTCACGTAAGTAGAATGACCCGTACTTTAATACGTGGCGAAGGCAAGGCCTTTTGTTAGTCAGCGTATCTCATATAGAGTAACATCGGCTAACGGCGGAGCTTCGTGTTTAAGATGAAAACAAGCGGTCCGCAAAATGCATACTGAAAGGATTTGGGTAGGTCCACTTTGCATATAGAGCGCACCATGTCCTAACGAGTTAATTTCTCCTTTTGGCCTCATTGGGTTGTGGCATGTAAGGTGGAGTCCACTAGATTTCTAATTTTATGATGGGCATGATGGGTTGAATACCTTCATACTAGAGGAATTCTACAGGTTGTACATACGAGAGATCGTCCGGTTGCATGGAGTGCCAGTCTCTATAGTATCGGATCGAGATCCCGGAGTTCTGCCTCATTTTGGGAGAGTTTCCGGGAAGCCGTGGGACGCGGTTGATGATGACCTTGTTTTCATCGTGGCAGGGCCAGTCGGTCGAAGGACCATCAGTTTTTAAAGGACATGCTACGGGCATGCGTCCTGGATCTTAAGGGTAGTTGGGAAGAGCATTTTCCCTTGGTAGAGGTCCACTGCGATAATAGTTACCGAGCGACATACGGATATGGCGCAAGTATGGGGCGCATATGGGGAGACCATGTCGATCTCCCGGGATTTGTGCGGACGGGGTGGGAAGAGATCCACCAGTCAGGAATTGATTAGGGGAACGACTCAGGAAGTTGGACTTGATACGGCGACTTCTCCGCGACTAGAGTGGGCGAAAGAGCTACTCTGGCGGGCGACAACCTCTACAGAATTTGAGGTGGGCGTCATGTTTTCTTGAAGGTGATGCACAGAGAAGAGTGGTCGAGGTTCTCTGGTAGGAAAAGCTATCATCGGTTTATCGGGCCCGCCCGAATGCTCGAGAGAGTTAAGACACGAGTTGTGGTTAAAGGCATTATGTCGCGAGTTTTATCGAGTCATCAAGAGGTATTCCATGTCTTCCGTGCTCGAGAAGTACCTCCGGATCGGGCTTCGTGTTGTGGATTGGGGCCGCTCATTATTGATGTAGTGGGACCTTTGAGGGAAGGAGGACACTTGTGCGTGTGGATGGTCGAGATCGGTTTTGCGGCCTTGAAACTATGGGGCCCGTAAAGGTGTTGTGGCGACAGGGGTGGAGGAAGCGGCGGGAGCCGCGAGGACACGATGCGTGCCACTTATCCTTCCTTATTCGAGTATAAAGGTATGTTGTTTAGTCATTAGAAAAACAAAAATGAATATTTATTGTGTATGTTGTTGTGTATGTATATGTGCATGTGAATTCGGGGCCGAAATTCTTTTAAGAAAAGAATGTAAAACCGGGTAAATTTAAGCTTTTAAGAATTAGGCGAGCTGCGATGAACTTTGCCCTTCTACGATAAAATTTGAAAACCTGAAAGTCTTCTAGATCTCGGATGATGAAATTAGGGGACCTCATGGTTGGGTTGATCATGAGGAAATTTGATTCGTAGGCAGAATTTTAATTGGTGCATGAGGCAGTGGGAGGAATTTCCGTTTCGAGAGCAGCAGTGGGGCGGCCGTGGTGAGGCAGCATGTCCTGTCTATGTGAGCAGTGCATATAGGACACATGGCATGCATGTGTGTGACATGGCATGCCATGTGTGTCCCAGCTGCTCATGGCACATGAAGGCTATAAATATGGTGTGGGAGTTCATGAAGAAGGGAGGCGACGAAGGAAAGAAAGGAGAAAAGGAAAGAAAGGAAAGAAAGGGGAAAGAAGAGAGAGAGAGAGATGAGAAAGAAAGGGAGGAGAGAGAAAGAATGAAAGAAAGCCGAGTGTTAAGCGGTTGAACTTCATTGGACGAGAGAGCGTAAAGTTTGTATATTCGACGAGAACAGCGCTCGAAAGGTAGGGATTCTTCCCACGTTTCTTATCGCTGACCATTGTTTTGCGATGCAGCTTTTGGTGGCGTTGTGTCATGTTTATGGCATGTTGTGACGTGTCGGCGGAATATGACCATTTGTGGTCTGATGAGAGACGGGGTTGTGGCGATCGGAGGATTATTCGGAATAATTTGGGTTGAAAGCTTTGTGTGTGAGAGTTACCAGTAATTTGCACAGCTTGCGAGCATGACTAGATGGTTAATTGCGATAGTGTGGCCCCTGTTAACTCTCGACTTGGGTTGCCATATCTTACTTGTCTCGCGTGTTCTTGGAGACTCTATGAAAAAAACTCTTTAGTCTGAGAATCTCTCCATATCGGTGATAATTTGGTGCTCACATCATTGCGAAATTTTGGTCACCTTGATGTACTAATGTGGCATTGACATGCTTGTTTGATGAAATATTGATACATATGCTTGTGTGATACCTTGACATGAATGTCGGGTGATGTGTAGGGAAGTATATGCATGTTTAAAATCTGTTCCAGGTCTGTTGATATGCATGTTTAATAAAATTAATCCCATATAGCATTCTTCATATATGTGACATGGTATATTGCATTGCATAATACGCAGGCATCGCGTTAAAATGTTTCTTTGTTATGACGTAGCCAGTTAATGATTGACCAGCGGGGTGAAGTGTGGTGGGTGACTTATTATTCTGGGACAGCGTCGATGAGGGAGTCACTGTAGTCAGTTAAAATAGTAAAAAATGTGTGTGGATGTGAAGCGAGAGGATGTGATCAGGGGAAGATCATGGGTGAAGCCGCTTCGATTATGGTCGGGCAGTGGTGAGTGTTGAAGGTGGTAGAGTTTTCTGGGTTTGTGGAGCTGCGATTGAGACACGAAAATCAGCTACCAGAGAAGGTTTTTCAGTTTTTTGGTGTAAAATGTTATTAATGGGGTATCTCAATATTTTGGTTTATAAGCGAATGAAATTTGTTTTGAAAATAATCATTAGTTTCATCCGAATGACCGGGTTTTTCACACGGGCTTGGCGTTGTGTGAGGGAGTCGGTGAGGACTAGGGCGCCAAGTGCGATGAGTGTCTCATTTCATGGCATGTCATGTGGGATTCCATATAGAGTAGCGTCATTCTTGTTTAGGAATGTGAATGTGAAGAAATGGTGAGTGGACATTGCATGTGCGCTAGGTGGGAGTAACGCTTGGCGGGAAGTATTCGCGGGGTGACTGCTATCGCGGAAATATTTCAGGTGCGGAATGAGCCGGAATTGGATGGAATATGGAGGAACATGAAATTGTGAAGAGAGGCGGGCACATGTGACCTTGATATTCATTTGTCCAGTATATTGAAGTGAAATAGTGTTAATATATGATTTTGTATAAGTGTTTGTAATAAACTCTTAAGGACTATTATGTTTATCAATAATTTAATATTTGGGTATATAATGGAGTTGAAGCGAACCAGCCCTTTTATCTCTTAAATGAGTCTATTGGTAATGTTTCTGATAGTGTGGTATCGAATATCTGTCTGCTGTGTATTCAAGGTTGATGGTTGGTCAGCGGGACCCTCGGGTTTTTGGGGTGTCCTGAGATCCTCGCGGGGAAAGGATCAAGTCCATCATTGAAGAGGAGTTCGAAGCCTAAACTTGCAATCAAAAACTCGTTTATCATCACCTCTTTCTTCTCTGAACTACGTTTATTTTGAAAGACACATTCGTTGATTTGTTCATTATTATGGATAGCTAAATCTTTCAACTAGGGAAGGTTGGTTGGAACCTAATGTCTTATTTTCCTTAAATTTTATTGAAGTTGTGGTTTATTTTTATATAGGCTTATACGCTTGTGAATGAATTGATGCTTGATTCGGTTTATGCGAATTGAATTAGGCTTAGGGTTAATTAATTAAGAGTGAAAACTAATATTGATTAACTGGATCTTCAAGGAGCATCATGTAGGGACAGTAAGGAATGGGAGGTGATTGGTTTCCTCTACCAGTCCTAGGGCACTATCGTAGGATCGAGGTGATCGATAAAGGGTATGAGGTTATTTAATATTTCTTCCTCGTACCTATAAGGACTGAATTGACTAGGGGTGAGTAGTGAGAAGCTGGAGCCAACATGGGTGTGTAACACCCGAAATATCTATAGATCGTTTTCAACGTGTTTAGGGTATGTTATCAGGTATAATTGTGTTTCTCGTAATTTAAATGCAAAAGCATTGAAATTTTGAAGCAGGAATGTGAATCTGAGGGTAAAAAGTGAGAGGAATTTCCCAAAAAGCAGAGGATGTAAAGTCATAAAGATAATAAGATTATATGCCAAAGTGTAAATATGGGGATTGAAGTGAAAATAGAGAGGAGTTTGAGGACTAAATTATAATATGAGGAAACTTGGAGATAAATAGGGATAAGACGAGTTGGTCTCTCCCATTTTGGGAGAAGCGAAAAGCATGAAGAAAGAAAGAGGAAGTAGAAGTAGAGGAAGAAGAATAAGAAGAAGAAGAAGAAGAAGAAAGAAAGGTATGGAATGTTATGGTTTTGTATGGAAACTATTTGAGTAAGGAAATTGTTGTATGGATGGCTATGTTTTTGTATGGGAATTTGTATGGAAGTGTTTGCATGGATAGTGGTGGTTCCATTAGAGTTTAAGGTTGAAATTCATCCTAACTAGATTTGTTGAAATTAGGGTTGGTAAAGCCTAGTTGGTATAAGATGAAGTATGGAATCCTCCTTTGGTATGGATTTGTGACTTTATGTATGAAACTAGGTTGTATAGAGATGTATGGATTTCTATGATTTTTGTATGGATGGCTATAAAGTTTGTGGATGTAGGTTGGTTCTGTTTTCACAGGAAGGTTTGATTAGGAATTCATCCTAACCACTAGATTTGTTGAAAGTTGGGTTGGTAAAACCACCAGTTTGGTATAGGATGATATGGAATCCTCCCTATGAGTATGGATTCTTGGTTTAGGATCATATGGATACATGTTTGGGTGTTAGGAAGTGCTTCAACTACAATGATATTTGAGATTTGGGTTTGGAAAAACCACCCAATTAAACTCTATGTTTGGTTTTTAGGATGGGTTAAGAACGACTTGGGGAGTTGTTTTTGGTGATGTTTTTAGATTATTTTGGGTTTTTAGTTGAATTTCTAGAAAAATGGAAGAAATTAGCAAAATATGGGAGAAAATTTGAGGTCTGCGCGAAACGTGGTTTGCAGAGCTGGCGGCCGAAGTGCGCCGGGCGTGGCATGTCAGCGCGCGGCGTGGTAGGATGACGTGCGGCCTTGCGGTGCAACTGGCGATGGCGTGGCAATGCTACGCCCTAAACACAACTGGCGGCGTAGCTGCGTTCGCGGCATGAAGTTTTTGCGTTTTTACGTTTTGTTTTAGTTGTTCGAAGGGACTTGTCTATTAGACTAATGAGGACCCATAAGGGTGTATGAAAGGGTCCGTTCTTGTTTGTACAGGGTAAAGGAAAATTGGAGTCGTACCTGCTCGGCTTGAGTTCGATGTTGGCAAACATAATGCTTTATGATAAGATAGTAGGTTCACGAATACAAATAATTGTAGGGCCTGCTAACCGAAATATTGAATGACCGCAACACTTACATTTGTTACATGGCGAGCACGTATAGTACTTTGGTACTCTCGATCGTGTTTAGGCACTCACTATTCAGTGCTTCAGGCATATACATTATCTGAAGCGACACATATTGCCGATACTCTTTGACGGTCTTGGCACTCTGCTAGTGCTCGACACTTTGTGCTAGGTAGGCGACACATCCTGTATCGGTGCTTAGGGTACTCACGCTGTAGTCTTCACGACGCCCACATTACGTGGGCGAGCCACGTCTCGTCGGTGCCAGGCATCCCCTACACTTTGTGCTTTCGACTACTGAGTACTATCTGGTATGGGTGCCATTGTGTTGTGTGTCCTACTCATTTCTTATTACTAGTCTAGGTAGTCCAACAGTTATATGATAAGAGTCTAAATAACGAATAAGAGAAAAGTAATGTACATCGTTCTGCTCTGTAGTACCTATGGGTACCTCCATATAAGTATAAGCTACGTTGTACCTACAGTACCTACGCCTGAAACCGCTAAGCTGCATAGCTCTCTGAGAGATGGATAAGAAATATAAGTTGTATTAGTTTGTTATATGAATTCATGAAAATTAGGTATCCTCTATATATTTGTTCTTTATTATACTTTGCTGAAGTATTAATGTATGTGTACATGTGTAAGTCATAAGTTTCCCACTAAAGCGTTAAGAAAGCAGCACGGGTTTTAAGTACCGTGTAGGTACGAGAAGGAGGGCGATACGCGATCTTAGCGGTCTCTTTAGGCAACCGCTTGTGAGGTCCATCACGATAGGTTTGCACTGCGATTATATAAATACAAATGTACGGTTTTGTATATGTATAAGTAAATGGGACTCGGCGTATGTATTGACATAAGCAAAAACACCACTGCGGTGGTAGTTTTATTTTGTATCTTTGTATATGTTATTACGATTCAGTTATAAGACTTGGGCCCACGATGTGAGAAAAATGACACATTAAAGAGAGTCCCGGTATAGTCGCACGCCGATGCGCCTAAGGCGGGGGTCGGGGGTGTGACAGGATGAGCTGAGGTTCCACACCTTTAACCCTTTGAAAAGTATATACACTAATAAACCATGGCTCGAGGCTTAAAAAGGGAAACAAATGCATTAGGGACCATCAATCGACCCTAATATCACATTCCATTAGGTTAAATCATGTGTTCAACTTAGCTCTCATTGGTTTCAATCCAGAATCGACTCTTTTGATCCAATGGCAACCCAATTAATACATCACCTTTTTGAATTTGATAGCTTAGATAATAGAAGACTCGATTGGCAGATGCTTGGTGGGTTAGGTGACCTGAAGCCTTACGAGGCCGATATTCGGACTCGAGTGCACTACTTGTTGACTCTTACACTTGCAGTAAAATTGAATAACATGAAAAGTGTGCCTTAAGTTTTTGGCGCCATTTCCGAGATAGGCAATAGTTTGATTTACCAACATTATAACAAAACATAATTTTATTACTTTAATTATTTTTGTTTCCCTTCTTATCTTTATTTGTTTATTCTTTGTAGCTAGTATACTTCAATTTTTTTTTTCTTTTTTGTATTTTTATTGTAGGTGTTGAGCACGATGTATGATCTCTTCGAAAGACAAGTTCTTATGGCCGTCCCCAGAATCGCTTGAAGCTCTCTGACTCTAGTCCGATCACGAGCTCAAAATGACCTGCCATGGGCGAGGATGTTGGTGTCGGGTTAATAGCATCAAGGCAGTATTTTCTATGGGAACCTAAACTCTATATAAGGGTCCCTGAGATTTTATAATCAAGGAAGTTAATTTCGATGTTTTAGATGAAGGACATTACCTTTCATTAGAGGAGAATATAAATGAGTCTAGGGAGAGAATGGGGCGCTCGAGGGCATTTGGATGTCCATCGTGAAAACGACATGGAAACGAGTTTACCTGACTTGGATGTTATCTTAAAGAAAACATTGGAAAATCCAAACTAGTCGAAGCTAGCCCTTAAAATGAGTGAAATATGCAACCCGAAATGGCTCCCGTGTGACGCTAGAGGACATGTGGGAGTGTGACTTTATGAATCTGAGATCTAAGGAGGAACTTTTGGGCCTGACATTGGTTGAGGAAGATGAGAATGAGCTTGCTATTGAGAAAGACCACTAATGCAAGTTGAGGAGAAAAACCTAGGAATAAGAATTGAACATGTTTTGGATGGGGTTGAAAACTTCAATTTCCCCATTGATTTTATGACTTGGGGCATGGAAGAGGGCGACAAAGTCGTCCATAAAGACCACTATATCGCCTGAGTCAATTGTGTATTGATACCAAACATGGGGAGATGACCTTGCTTGTTGGTGAGGAAAAAGTAAAATTAGACCTCCACAAAAACATGCCACTTACGGATGAGGAAAGAAGGATGTGCATGAGGATAGAGACCTTACTTCTGCCCATTGAAGAGTATGCACCTATGTTCCTTCAAGAAGACCCTCTTGAAGGATTTGAAATTATGGCCAACTCTCCATCCACCAAAGACTTGACATTAGAGCTTATATCGCAAATTATGGAGGTGGAGAAATTCATCCTTGTGCACGATGAGGATGATGAGGAAGTATTGGCCATGTGGCGGGTAATGGGCTTGACGAAGCTCGGACTTCTTGAAAGTCTAATTAGACTACAAAAATAGAAGCGACTTCTTGAAACCCGACGAAACTTTACTTTATAGTCTTCGATTTTCATATTTAATACGAGATTAGCTTTTCAATTTCTTTTAGTGTTTTATTTTGGTTTTTATTTTTTTTGGGAGACTTGTTTCCTTCTCTTATGCATTTCTTCACACTATGTGGCACACCAAAGCAAATTGGTCATTGAAGCTTACTCATATTGGGAGAGTTTCATCAAGCCTACCTCAACACACGCAAAATGATCACATTGGATCATTCAGGGGAGTTCGTTGTTCTTACACTTCATATTCCATACATTGAGGATAATACATGTTTTAAGTTAAAGGGGGGTGTCTTGTTGTTTAACAATTTTCCAGCTTCAAAAGCAAAAGCAATTTGAGTTTGATTAAGTGATTAGTACCAGTCTTTATTTTGAGTCTATTTAAGATAGGTTTGAGTCTTTTTGCGTGTCTATTAATAAGTAGGTCTGACATGCGGGTCCTTTGAATCTTCTTGATTTTGTTTGAGGTTGTTTGGTAGTTTGCGGGTTTCGTAAACCTCGCGTATATCGAAGCTTGGCATCGAAATTTGTTGATTTATCTAGGGATTTGGTTAATTCTCATCGATTTCATCAAGCACGGGATGAAAGAAATAGCAACCCGTAGAAGTTGAAATCTGATTTGGAGAATGCGAGGAAGCGAGTAGAGGATTAGCGATTCGGTATGGCGTAGCGAAATTTTAAGCGATAATAGCGAGGCGCAGCGGTGATAGCAAAATTTTTGAAATCATAGCGAAGAATTTAAGCTATAAGCCGATTCGGTATGATGAAAATTGGCGCTATCATAAGCGAAAATTCGCGTGCGCGAGGAAATTTCAATTTTAATTTGTGACTAAATTACCGCTATCATGGCGGTATTTCACTATCGTGCGAAGTCAACGCGTAGCGAAAGAAATTCTTTGTTTTTGTGATCAACGACTTCCGTTTTGTTTTAATTCCTCTTTTGCCCTCAATGTAATCATATTATTTAAAGTTAGTTTATTATTTCGCATATTTGTGGTATACCAGCCATGTTATGAACATTTGTAACCTAACTATTCAATTCACGCGACTTACATCGACCCACTGTTTTGGTTCCCATTTTCTCTATTCTCTCTCTTCTTTCTCTCATTTCTAGATTTGCCCGACACCGCTGAAGATGACAACTCAAGGATGTTTGGCTAAGCCTGAAGCATGAAGATGAGGGTTCTTGGAAGTTGGTTGATGTTGGTTTGGGTGTTCTCTGTTTTTCATAGGCAGTGCTGGCATTATTTGTGTTCAAACTTTCGAACCCAGAGTTTAAATGCTATTTAATGTATTTTCTTCGTCAATACTTGGCATGTAGGGTTCGAGTGTATTCTTAATGGTAGATACAGCGACATCCGATGAATGTCATTTACGAGCCACTAAAAGTAGGTTAAATGCTTTATTTTCATCTGCAGAAACATTAAATGCTCAGTAAAATGTTATGGTTCAAATAGGAATGTTACTTTAGGTTGGTATTTAAAGTTAAGCAATCCGGTTTTGGAAATGGCTTATATTTCATTGCTGTGCGAGAAAAATAACTTCGAGGACACCTACAACCCCGTCACATCAAACTAGTGACCCCGAAAACTTAGTGTTCTTTTTACATCTTATTTTAAGCGCCACTTAGCTTAGTGACAACAACAACCACACTTTTTAATGCAAATCAGAAAATCCAGAATAAGCCTCACCGTTTGAATCATGATACAGTCATTTGTAAGGCGAAAACCCGTCCACGTGTTGGGCGCTACAGGCAGCTATCTTCTTGATAGCTGGCGCGGCGGTGGGAGAGAAAATTGGGATCTGATTTTGTTGATTGGGATCACCTGCGTGGCCGCAGGAAATCACGTGGCGGCGGATTCGCGGATGGTGCGAACTACGAATGATGAGTTGATATGTACTTGTAATCTTCATTACAAGTGTTGGTATTCACTTTTAACCCTTTTGAATTTCATTGTTTAGAGCATCTAAGTTTTTTCGTGATCCTTCTTGGGTAGTTTATCATTAGGTCATTTTTATCATTTTGGCTAACACTAATCTTTTGTGAGCTTTATGGTGTTCCTTGCTTGGTCTCTTTTTGTGTCCGCAGTGTTTATCATCAGGATAGGAATATCGAGTGGAAGCTGCTTCAAGTTAGTGCAATCGGCAAAGGTGTGAAGTCGGTGTGCCACGAGTGAAGCGAAATGGATCCTACACTGGGCGATGAAGTCGTGACGGCTCTATGAATCGGCGATACGGATCAATGAGGGACCGCGTACACCCTCCTAGAGTTGAGTGCTCCTTCTGCGTCATACCACTGGCGAGGATGTGGCGGTAAGACCATCACGGTGCCCTTGCTCGACTTTTCATGAAACATGGAAAATGAAAATCGCACACACATTCGGGATTTTGGGGAAGTATGCATAGCTTTTAAGGAAGATGCCTTAGATATGGATTTGTTGAAGTTGAAGGCATTCCCGATAACCCTCGAGACGAAGCCAAAATGGCTCAGTGCATTTTGGCGAAACGATTAAGTGGGCGATCTTGAAACTAAATTTTTGAAGAGAAATTACTTCCATCTGATGACAAGACTGACAATTTGAAGAGGCAAATCTACACTTACTCGGCCTACGACAATGAGAAGTTTTATCAGTGCTGAGAGAGGTTCATGTCCACACCATGGTTTTGATACATGGATGCTAGTGAATCATTTCTATGATGGTATGTCTCCAGCCATGAAGCAACTACTGGAAACCATGTGTGGAGGGACTTCTGACGAGCAGTTAAAGCCATGGACTTTTTGGATTATGTGGCTGAAACTTCTAGGGATGGGATGAGCCCGAGCCAGGGAGCGAAGAATGAGGCCTTGAGCCACGAGGAGGCATGCATGCACTTTACGAAGACACGGAGATGAAGGCAAGCCCGACCACTTTGACTTGAAGGTTGGAGGAGCTTGAAATGAAATCAGCATGAAGTCGCAGTAGTGAATGAATTACTGCGTCTCGCCTGGCTGTTTTAATTGTCGGTCAATAGCCACCTTGGGGAACCTTTGCCCGGTAGTTCCTTTAGTAAGGAATTAATCGCGAGAGCATGCCCATGTCTTGGGTGAAAATAAGCCACCTACAAATGCTCCTTATGGTAGCTTTATAACTGATTGGAGGAATCATCAGGAACTATCATGGAAGCAAAATCACATATGCCCCCTAGGAGCAGTGGCGCGGTTAGCTCCACCTCGGCTACAACAGCGGCAACAACCTCCACCTTCTTCTCTGTTAAGCAAGCCATCTTGAGGCTGAGCGAGGTGGTGGAAATTTTGTAGGAAGCGAGAGAAAGCCATCAATGTCGAGCCGTGGAAAGTGAGGCGGTCAGCTCGCCAGCGAAGTTAGCGGCATGCATTATGAGTTGCGAAAGTTCCATTACCCGGGTTGTGCAACCAGCGGCGGGGTCTGAAAAGGAAATTCCCTTCCGGACACGGCAAAACCTAAGGGGCCGCTGAGATAGGATGCGTAGGTGACCTGATGCGAATGGATGAGTAAAGGCTATCATCACTTTGAGGAGTGGAAAAAGAAATTGAGAAACTTATTGCGGTGCTTTGAAAGAAAGCAAGGAAAGAAAAGGAAGAGTGAACTTTGAGAGAATAATAATCGAGAGAAGATTCAATGAAAAAAAACATGCCTCATTTCCTCGAGCACTTAGAGCAATGACAAATCCTGGAAACCAAAGCGAAATTTGGGAGTGCTAAAAGCGATGAAGGTAAATATCCCAACGCTTGACATGATTAAAGCGGATCCAGACATATGAAAAAATTTGAAGGACACGTGCACCCAGGTCGAAAAGGGTTGGGCATGCATTGAAAAAGCCTTCCTAGCAGGCAAGTGGTGCCATGGATTCGAGAAGCGAGACCGGGTGAAATCGAGGATCAGGGATCACGCTAATATCGGTCCCTGACATTGGAGGAACGCTAGATAAAAACCTTTGTTGGACTTAGGGGCCGTGTGAACCTCTTGCCATACTCGATGCTCTCAGCGGTTGGGTTTGGGAGAGCCAAGCCTGCGACATCCTCCTATCCTCAGCTTCCCCGATCGATCGGTAAAAATTCCTAAGGAATAGTTGAGGATGTATTGGTAAAGGTGGGCCAAAAATTCTACTACCCGATGGATTTTGTGGTGCTTGACAGGAGCGGTCAGCGATTGGGCTAATCATGGTAGCGATCGATACGGGAGAGCTGTTTGGCCCACTTCGATGCGATAATCAGCTGGGAATGGAGTCATACGGCTCACATTTGGTAACATGGCCGCTGGGCTGCAGTATCGCTGCACGAAGCAGCAACGCCAAGCGGCGAATGAAAAGCCGAAGGATCGGATGAAGTTGCACGATTGGTGGGTTCGGGAAACGAATGCTCACAGCTGCGAGGGGAGGTGAGGCGAATAAAAATGAAGCATTTGATGGAGAATTGACTACATGGTCACTCTTTGAAACGATACTTCCCAAAAACCGCAGTGAAAAAACGAAAACGAATGGTGGGCATGAAGCGGCTACTGACACACATCAGCGTAGGCGTGAAGGAGCTCATCCTCCTTGATCCTCCGTGAATGAAACCCAGCCGAGCGAAGTGGTTGGTCTCATGAGACAGCGCAACTCATAAATTTTGATTTTAGTTTAATTTGATCAATTTTTCGAGTTTTTTTATTTTTATTTTTATTTTGGTAATTTTCTTTATTTTAGTTTTAATTAAAACCTTTTTTTATGTTCGAGTTAAATTTTATTTTATTTTATTTTTATTTTTATTGTTATTTTTTTATTTTATTTAATTTTTAATTTATTTAATTAAATTTCATTTTTATTTTGCGAATGCGTTTTGATGCTTGGGGGCACAAAAATTTGCAATGTGCGAGGGGTAAGACCTGCTTGGCTGTGACTTTCAGGGAGGCCTTTGTTGCGAATGGATTTATAAAGGCCCCCTCTCATTTTCATTCCATTCCTTTTCCCTTTCTCACTAGCGCCCAGGCCCGAGAGCCCCCTCGCGTGCCACTGCATTCTTTGCTCTTTGCGCCGTAGGCAGCGGGCGACTATTACTGGCAGCACTGCCCAGCCGTGCCTTTGGCCGGTCGCCCAAACCGAGCCACGATTCGCCTTGGCGCTCCCGGCTGATCGGAGGCGCCATGGAGTGCGGTCATGCACTTCGCCGTAGGGTCTCCTTAGCTCCGTCGACCATCGGCTGCAGTGGAGTCTTGCTGTCGTCGCTGCATTTCCACAGCGCTTGATTCACCCCGGCCGGCTGGTTCGTACGAGTGGAGCCCATTAGATTCTGACTGGGTCAGTTCCTTACCAGAGAAGACGGTCTGCAGACACATCCCGGCTATAGTGATGTTTCCAGGACCCGAGTGCGAGAACGCCGCATTGGTCCCTGGCTTGCATGTGGGAGGCTCGAGCCCGGCCCATCCAGCGATATCGGACCGGGTGGGACCTCGGGCCCACTCTCTGACACATCAGAGACCACGTGAAGGGCCTCGTGACGGGTGGGCAGTCATGCCCACGGGTGAGGTCATCGTGTGGTTTAGGCTTCGGCCAAGGTCGCCTCCTTCCCGGTGATCGAGTTCGGTCGCCACAGTTATCCACAGACGGATCGAGGCGGCCAGACGTGTTTAGGCTGGTCAGATCGGGGAGCGTCGATCTTCATGCTCGAGACTTCCATATGGAGTCATATTGAACTATCTCACCGGGATTGGCCAGCGGACCGGCCGGTCGAGAGGTGATAGCCGGAATTTGATCCGTGATATTCACTTTGCTCCATTTATGACGCAGAAGCGATTTTTCTATCCCCGGGTGGTGCTTGAGTTTATCACCTTATGACATCCAGAGGAGTGCCCAGTTAGAGTCAGGATTCGTATCGGCGGTCGCCACGGGTGCTTTCCGGCTACGGATGTCTGGCGCTTTGGGCACGGCGGTGGTTACGGCCGAATTCCTGGTATCGGCGGTGGCCTCGACCATCATGAGAGAGATGGTTCGCTGCTGCGGCAGAAGATACCCACTGCAATGAGACTACCTACTCGCCGTAAGGCGGCTTTCCCCGGAGATCTTCTCGTGGACCATGTACTTGAACCCGGCCTGTTCCACGGCCCGACGTATGCGGTAGCGAGGTATCTTTAGAGCTTTATGCAGTTTCGAGGATTAAGTTCGATCCCTCTGAGCTCGTCATGGCAGCATTCTTTATATTTTGAGGAGGTCCGCAGTGGGTTTGGGCGAAGCTGACTTTTCCCTATTAATCACAGGGATTCTTGAGCAGTCTTCGCATCGGGACCCGAGGGAGCCACGCTATAGATGGCGGGTGGGTTGTCCTCGGATTTTGTCCATTGAAGCGATCTTTATATATACAACTCCATTCTTGAACATGAAGCGGCGAATGTCTGAAGAACTTGCAAGGTAGCGGCTATTCGAGAAGGAGTGAAGTGAAGGACATCGATTCAATTCATCTCTCGATTCCACCTCCTGGCACCCCGGCTCTCACGAGAGCTGCTGGCGTCACTCGCATCTGGCCTGGTCACCCCGAGCATATCCACAGCGAGTTAAGGAGTTATCTGGCGTATGGATGCTCTACGTAGCCAGCGACCGACGGCAGAGCCAGGTTAGGCGGTCGAGCAGAAACCCGGGGGACACTTTCGTTTAAATCCATTTAAAGTCATTAATCAAATCCCTTTAGTTATCGTTTATTTAATTTTTAGTTTTCAAAAGTGTCGCGACGAATCCCAGGCTTCGACAGGTTGGATCAGCCGGGCTTAGGTTTACTGGAGCATTTCCAATTATCTTATCAAAACATTTGGCTTATTTTATTCATTTTAAATTTTGAAATTTCGCGGAAGCATTTTCATTTTGGGTAAGCCACTAAAACATTCACGCATTCGGGCTTCATACCAGCACATTTATGAATGCATTTACAAAAATAATGATTCGAGTTCAAAGCGTTTCTGAAAATATCGATGTTCGAAAGAAATGGAGTAATGCATATGGCCAGACATACTCGTAATTCACTTTATGACGCTACGAGCTCCTCGATCTTAGGTCTTGCTTGATGTCTATCACTTGGCTGTCTAGCATTGATAAAAGCAATCACGCTAAGCATTTTCCTAATAGCAGTAGTTCTACTCGATTCCCGTATTCCATTTTTCGTTCATATAAATCATGCATTTATCAAAATAATGCCTTTCTTACAATATTAGTGTAATGTAAAGATACTTATACAAATACACTTTTCAATACCATGTCGTTTCGATTGTTAGGTTTGTGATTCCACATATAAGCTATAGAATTCGCATCCACGGCAGTTCGGTGGTGAATCTTGCATGTTTGTCGTCGGTAGTAATGGTTTCACATTCAATATTCTTAGTCTCACATATGACTATAGAGTCGACATTCCACGTGCGACATATTCGATTGGTGAATCACGTCACATTTGTCATTGATAGTAATGTGATTTACGGCGTTGATAATGCAGTCTCACATATGACTATAAGTGACATTGCGATGGTCGGTTGGTGAATCTGTCATGTCGACCGGTAGCAATGTGATTTCGCATTTGCTCGATTACGATTTACCTTCGCGACAAATTCGGTTGGTGGTCCAGTCATGTTGGTCATTGATAAGCGGTTCAAATCAATTTTACTTTTATGCAATAGAATTCGCTTGTTGCTCGAATACTGCAGCATCACGTACGATATTTATCAAACATTTCAAATACTAATCATTGAATCAATATATATGTATATGTCATGGAAATAGAGAACAATATATGAAAATAAGGAGCGAATAAGAACAAACTAGAATAAGAACAAGTATAAAGACAAACTGATTATGGAGTTCCGTTTCTTTCTCGATGTCAATCCTAGGTCAGGTTATGAGTGTTGCCCTTTTTAGTCAAATCTCTGATTTATTCACTCTTAGTGATTAAGCAAATAATCATACTAAAAACGAATATGGCCCAGAGGCAGCGAAGCTTTGCGGAGAGGCGGCAGTACGATACGTTTTACTTAGTCTCAATTCTTATTTCTCTATGAGTCTACTTTACTTAGAAATTGGAATCATTCAATCGGATTATCAAACTAAATTTACTTGGCATTTTTCATGCCAACTAGTCGGTTGGAATTTTACCGAAAGGAGACTCAGTTTGCAATATTCATTTTCAAATTGCCTTGTCTCCATATTTGACACTGGTTCTTTGTACTCCTTTAAATATAAGGTCACTAAAGGGCTCTCCTCCAACTGGAATCACCAAATCGGTGCCGGGAACTCAAGATATGCAGGCTTTCTTTCGGACTACTCTATGATCAAACTGATGCAGGAATTTGACTTGCACATGGCCCCACTTTGAGTGAATTTTTGGGCTACTTAGAGTCATAATTTGACAATGCCTATTTCTTTATGTTTGATTTTCCTTGAAGTATATTTTAATTAGCCCATGAATCCCTTTCAATGGATTAAGAATGAGAGGTTATGGCGAAATAAGCTCAAATTCGGCGGGAAGCGAAGCAGGGGTGTACTAGTACGTGGGTTACGGAAGGGTGTCTTAGGTACATTCAGGTATGCTTAGGTACACATATTTGAAAAATGTCAGAATGTGTATTTTTCTCCCATTTTCCATATTTTGATGCCCAATTCAACTCTACACTTCAAACACACATCAAAAAACCATATATATCTCTTATAATATGATTATCTTCGAATAAATGTTGATGGATATCTTTCTTCAAAACCCTTTCAGTTTTCTCTCGAAACCACTACAATATAGGTTATGACCCATACACAAACTAAATACAGAATTTGTTGGGACGGTTTAACCCAGCCTTCCACTTTGCCTGCCAGTCTTAGTAATCATTTCGAATGGAGGATTCCATGTTTTTTCTACCATTTGAGGTTTTTACCCTCACTTAACCTCAACGATTTAAGGGGTTTTATGATCTTTCCACAAAACCACACAGACGAGGAAGGAACAATTCTCTAAACCCGAGGCATAGGAAATCAAAACACACTTGATCCCGAGTTAAAAAACATACCTTGGCTTTTGGTCGCCTCTCGCCTCCTTCTTATTTCCCTCTTCCTCTTGTTTTCTCCTTTCTTTTTTTCTCTCCCTGCGTTTTTGCTAGAGGCGAAAATGGGAGGCCGATACATTTTGTTTGTCCCGACACTCCGCACATACTTTTTAATTCTCCATAATTCTCTTAATTTCAAAGGTCCTTCACTCTTTTAATTTTGCAATTGACTTGTTTTATTTCTATTATGTAAATCTCTTACTCATACCCATTGCTACTGCCCTAATGGAATTTCAATTTTATCCTTGTTAGTGTGCATTAGGGTTCCACTTCAATTTATTATTTCATAATTTGTCAATTTATCCAATTTTCGAGGAAAAACCCCGAGTTTGCTTCAATTCATACCAGAATATATAATAAAATTATTATAAAAATTCTAGGGTATTTTGAAGTACACTCTGCTCACCCCCTTTCTTCGGGCATCGTTGTGAAGCGTGCTTGGCGGGAATACTCTCGCGACGGAGAATCATGCCATGCTTCTTCGGATTATGAGCCACCTTGGTCTCAGCCGATCGGCGTGACGAACTACCACGATATTTACTCGTGATCGGTCCGTTGTGTCGGGTTCTGCGACCTCTTTGGATATCACTAGCGGTATTGCGCGACTTGGACCGCAGGCATCTACACCTGCGAGAGTGAGGTGGTCGCACTCACACTTCTCTAACTTCGATCCACACCCGGTGGAGACATGTGGTTATACTTTTTGGTTTGAGGGAAAAGTTAGAGTTGGAGAGATGTATCATATTTTTGTTTAGCTTTATTAGCTACCTACTTATTGTGTATAAGTTGTTTAGGATGTATATACTATCGATAGTAGGCGATGATCTTGTTTAACTATGTTAAGCATGCTAGCCACTTTGGTTATATTAAAAGCTTTATAGCAGTATTTACATTCTTCTTACACTTTTGCAAACCATTTTTCTTGCGCATATATTTTTTATGTTTTACTGGCTGCGCTTTGAGTTGAAAATTTGAAGCTCACTTTATATATTGCCATAAATGCTAGAAACAGTTCCATCGTGATTAAGTTTTGGTCGATTGAAGTTCCAAGTTCCAGCCTTGTCCGTCGCCTTTTAGCTAATCACACACATTGCACATCGGTTTTCATCGATAGGTTGAGAAAATTTGTATACCTCTTTTTACTTTGCCAAATGAGCCTTAGATTAGTTGATGACCATGTAGGTTTATGTTACAAATGAAGACGATGAAGTCTTCGAGAATGAAAGAAAGAAAAAAAGAAAAGAAAAGAAACTAGAGACGTGACACTTTACCTTGAAACTGAACACGGTCAGGGTATATGGCGAAAGCCTTTGAAGCCGATTACTTTAAGCAGTTGGTTGGGAGTCGCCAGAGCATAGTGTTCGCCACGGGTGGATATAGGTGGAGTTGCTTATTTTAGGTCTTCGGATTCTCGAAATCATTCGAAGTCGGGGTGAAACTTTGAGAGTTAGTGGTTGGCGGATCCTTTGACGATGCCACAAGCCTTAATTGGTTGGGTCATCGGTGGACCGGAGTTACGGACTTTGGTGAAGTCGAGTTTTAGCATTACCTGATACAGAAATGTAAGAAATAAGAGTGTAACTTTCGATCTATTTGGGTTGGTCATCGGTTTAAGGTCTAGCGGTAGCTTGATTGGGGAGGAATAACAGCAACTTATTGGATTGGCCCAGTTTACCTTAAAACACTTAGATTTTGGTGGAAGTTCGAGTTAACTCCTTGGATTTGTCTTTGCCACTGACTTGTTTCTATATAGCTCTTGTTCTCGTGATGGTTTTTGTACGAGTCCCTGAATTTTCGCTCCTACGAGAGAAGGTAGAAGCCTCACTTGTACACACACGTTTGAATAAAATTCTTTCTTTACCAAAAGCATAGCAGTGCATACCCTTTATTATTTTAGCATTCACTATAAGAAAAATCGAATTAAGACGGAAGTGGGAATGACCTTATCAGTCTACAAATGGAAGCAGTTAGGGGGCCCCAGTTGCATGTCTGAGAATTAAATTAGAGACGGAGTTTTAAGTCTGCAGTAGACGGAATGATTTCGGAGTCACCGGTTGGAACGGATGCGGGGCCCGAGGAAATCGTCGTCTGTTAGACGGAAATGGGGAGGCCAGAGATAATTTTCGTCTCTGTCCCGGAGGTGAATGCGAGGCGGAAATCATTAGTCTGTTGAAGGCAGTAGAATGAGATAATTTAAGTGCTCTGTCGGAGACGGAAAAATCCCGTCTTTGATTAAGAGGCAGGAGAAGTTCCGTCTCTATTTTAGGTCTCTATATAGAAAACAGAATGATTTAGTCTCAAAGTAGGACGAGGATCATTAGATCTCTATTTTAGAGCAGGCTAATAGTCTAATCAAGAAGCCGGATTTTATTCGTCTAGATTAGAAGACGAGAAGTATTCTGATCTATATTTAGTCTCTAAATGAGACGGAATAATTAAGATCTCTAAATAGAAGAGCAGATTTAAAATCTCAAATTTGAGACGAGGGAAGTAATTAAGTCTCTGTTAGAAAGACGGAAATAGAGAGGCAAATAATCAAGATCTCTGAATTCAATTCTAATTATTAAACATTTAGAAAAAAAATATATATGAGGCCAAAAATTCGAAATCTCTTTGCTTCATAAACGATCTAGGTTTATCCTTAATATTTGTTTTATTTTTAGAAAATATCATATTATTAATATCTTTCGGTCTATATTATCTATGTATTTTTTTTTCTACTTTTTTTGCAAGTAATGAAAAAAACACAATGAAAAAAAAAAGAACTAAATAATTTGTTTATAAATGAGGAGTCTAGAATCACCTTGCATATACTAGTTACCTCAATTGAAAAACATATACCATATAATAACACTAAATTAGAAAATGGCCCAAAATTTTCCCCACATCATATCCAAGGAAAAATAAACTTTTGCACTTATGCACAAATAAATTATAAATTAATCATTTTAGTTTTAAAAAATGAATTAATTAAGCTTTCTTAATTCAAAAACCAATACTTTGGTTTTTTGTCTATTATTGTTGAATATGATTAATTTAAAATTTCTTTCATTTTTAACAAATGTCAAATTTGCCCATCAATCTTTATATATATATATATTATTTTTCAAAAAAAATGTTTGGGAGAAAAATAAAATGAATAAAAATAACGGAATAATTAGTTTTTGAAATAGAAATAACTAATTAATTTACTCGAATATGAACTTTATCTAACAAAAAAATAAAAATAGTACAAAAGAGCCTTCAAGAAAGGGGATATATATGAAACATGAAATCAAGTAAAGTGGGAGTAGTTAAATGATTAATTAGCTAATCATTTAATTAGAAATAAAAAATTGAGGTAGTTAAAAAATATTCAAATTAAATATTAAAACGATTATCACTAATTTTTTTAAATTCTTTGTTTTTTTACCTTATGTCTGAAACTAATAAAGCTTCACTATTATAATATTTTATTTCTATTATTTTTATATTTTCAAGTTTATTAAATTTTAAAATATAAAAGTATAAAATAAAATAAAATGAAATCATAAATAAAGTATTATGAATATATATATATATATATATATATATATATATATATATATATATATATATATATATATATATATATATATATATATATATATTATACAAAATAAAATTTTAATAAAAGAATACAAAATAATGAGTAAATAAAATTTTTTAAAAAATTATTTAGTAGATTTTCCAAATAAGTGAAAATAATATTTTATATTATCAAATGAATTAAAAATAAGAAATTAAAAATCATAAAATTTGTGCAATTTAAAAAAAAAAAAAAAGATAGACTATTCGATAGGTTGGATGAAATTGAGTGGGGTGGGAAGGGTGCCCGGGGTGTCAGGAATAGGCTGGGTAGGTTTTGTCGGGCAAAAAATTAATTTGTTAAATATATTTTTTGTTTCATTGGGTTATATAATATTATGTTTAATTTTAATAGTTTAATTGACCCTTTATTAAATAAATAAAGACAAACGTACTATCCTTAAGCATAATTCCCTATAAATCTTTAGTAGTCGTGCAGAGGCTACTTCTAAACATGGGCAGCATGTGATAAATTAGATGTTTCCATAATTTCTAATTCCATCCAAAGATATAATACATGTGGTCGATTTTGAAGTGATGAAGAGATATAAAGATCAATATGTGTGTGTGTGGTGCCACATAATGATGACTTGTTCTTTTATTTAATTTACATACTTTATACAATTATTTGTTAGCAAGTCCATGTGGGGTTCCCTCTTCCTGGGTTATTAAAAATTTACAATCAAGGGAAGGGACGTGATATTGTGATAATGTTGGTTTATGTGATTCGTCAAGGCAATTATTTAATTAGTGCTCAATATATTCTCTAATATTTTTAGATGATAGATAGATAACATCATGGTTACCCAATTTTCACTAATTCGAGTCACTTTATGATAATTGAAAGTTAGTTTTATATAATCGTTAAAATTAATTAAGAGACATACTTAAGTTGAAGAGTTTTTAATTTTACTTTTAAAAATAGTAAAGAAAATAAAATATATAATTAAAAATTCAGCTAAAAAATTTTAAATATCGAAATTACATAATTTTTATATAATAGAAGAAATAAATGAAATATGAATTTTTATAAGAAAAATAAACATACTGAAATGGTAGATAGATTTACCTATCATACTCAAATTCTGCAGATTTTACAGGCCCTTTCCCAATTTACGCTAACCTCTTTTGTATTACATTTAATGATGATATTCGATTGCACAAAAGCGTTTTACAATGTCGATAAGAACTAGAAAAAACCACAACCTTCACTCTCTCTGGTTTATCGTCTTCCTCTCTCTCTGCAGTTTTTCGATTACGCACCGATTGCCTCTCTATCGTTTAGGGATTTTTATGAGTCCGCCATTGTGAGGGGTTCGCGAGGCGATAGAGTTCTGGCAGCGGATCGATTTTGAGCGCAGCGCCCATCTTAGCGCATGCTCACGTAATAACACCGCGGTTTCAGGGCTTCGGTTTTGGGTTAGTTGAAGTGGTGAATCTTTTGATTCGATTGTGATTGAGGAAATGGGATGCAGGAATGGGTTACATGCGTCGGAGGAGTTGATTTAGATGTCAGTGGCTTATCGATCCAAAACATAGCTGGCATTTTGTTAGTGAGGTGGAGAAGGTGCTCATGCGAAAGATTTATGAAGGAAAGTAAGTGACATCGATTGGGCTGATCTTTGATCGATTTCTAGTTTTCTTACCGCTATATCACTTGGGAGGTTGCATTCTTCATTTCTTTATAATCTAATCTACAGTGTATCTATTTTTGTTTCTTTTTCCTCCTCTTCTCTTTATGCTAAAATTGAGGAGGAACAAACATTGGATTCTAAAATCGGACATATGTTGGGATTGGGAGGTCTGTTTTTGAGGATTAAAAATAGCATTACAGGATGGGACTCAAAAGTCAAAACTCCTTGTTTTTCTTTTATGAGAGCTTAATTTTTTTGGGTGGGTGGGAGTGAAAGACAATTAAAATGTGTTCTGGGTGTTTTGTTTTGGATCGATTCTCATACCACTCAGTTGATCCTTTGAAAATATGGGGTCTCCTTTATTTTTAGTTTATTTCTTTTCCCAGTCTGAGAACAGAATGTTGCTATCAAAATTGTTCCACAAGAGCTCTCAGATTGCGGGAGAAGGCGGTTTGCAAGAGGTTGCTATCTTTGTCTAGAGTTCCAACATAAAAATTTAATTTTGAAGGTAGTCGATATGAGGTGTTTCTTTAACTGTGAAGATTTCTTTTTAGGCAGTCGAGAGCCTTTGGACAGATGCAGTGCGCTAATTTAAATGGCGAATACGAGTTATCTAATAAGCTTTGTATGGCCCGATTCATTAGTGACTTGCAGGAACACATCACGGTAATAATTCTTGAGCTTCTATTGGGAGCGTTAAGAAAATACCTCCCGAATGTACGGCCAGGTGCTTGGATAAGGGTGGGTTGTTGGTTTCGCCTTGGACATTGCTCGAAGCGATGGAATGCCCCATTCTCATGGGATCATACCTGCGTGACTGAAACCTAGTATGATTTCATTATCACATTTACCTTCTTTTTTGAGGTTAACTAAGCATATTGACTTCAATTAGTATTATTTTATGAAGTTTCTGAAGACGATTTGCATTGTAGTTTGATACAGACCCTTTACCTAAGTCATTTTTGGAATCCTTATTTGTATTGCATCAAAGTCTTATACTCTAACACCTTTACCTACGATTCAAATGAAATATTGAATCATGAATGGTAGAAAGCATACTGTAATATTTTCCAGTTGGATTATTAAGGAGGTTGTGACTTGTTTCCAACTTTTTATTTGCATTTACAGTTTGATTCTACGATTATGAACCTAAGTTTTTTTTAAATCTTGGATTAAAAGGAGTTCGGAACTTATTGAAATATGGTCATATTTGCCTCTTTTATAATTTCAAGTTAGAAGGGTTTGGTTTACATTGATCATTGACTGCGATTTCTCTTTTTATTACTGTTTTCTTATTGGCATTGTGTGGTGTTTGGGGGTGTGATTTAGAAAGGTGTGTCTGCATGGTAGAACTGCTCCCGGCCCCATACCCTAGGATCTGAGGGATCGGAGTTTTTTTTTTTAGTAGAGTTGCTATATGTTTGATTCTTGTAGTTTGTGCTAGCCAAACACCTAGAAAGACCCATTCATGAGTTAAAGCCCGAATGCACGGGGAGATAAACCGCTCACGAGAGATTCCAAAGGCATAGCCGACCATCTTCATGAATATCTTCTCTTGTGGATACAAAGATTCCCCAGTAGCATAACTTTGGTCAAAGCCCCAAAAAATTGAAGGTAGTGTTTCCTTAGAGAACCTTTGTGTGAGAGCATCGTTTGCTTCTCTAGGTGAAAGATCGAGGTGATGGATATTCTTGAGAGGAATAACCCTTTTGGTAAAACCATGTAGTATGAAATCGAGAAAATCTTTTAAATCTCTCTTTTTTTTTCCATAGCGAACGGAGGGGTTTTTATTTATTTTATTTATTTTTTTGTTTTTGTTTTTATCTTTTTAATAATTAAATTTGAAACCGCATCTTGGTCATGTGGTTTTTGCTTCTTCTTCTTTTTTATCTTTTTTTTTTTAATCTTTGTGCAAAATCTTTTTTTTTCTAACAAAGTTTGGTATACATTTCCCTAAATGCGAGTCTTAATATCAATTGTGAGAATTATAAACAAGTTATCTGACTACATCGATTATCTTTGCCGTTGTTTTTCTTTATTAATATCTCCTATGATCACATTAAAATTTATTGTTTATCTAATTTTTTATCCCAAACAAATAATATTAAAACTTATGATATAATTAACTTATGATATTGTTTATCTAATTTCTTATGTACCAATGTCTTACTGTAGTATGTTAATCACAAATCAATATTCAAGATGATGCTTTTGTTGTTACCTTACTTTTACGCGTAAAGCTTCTAAAAATCTGGTAGATATGTGGATCTTGGGAAACCCTTTTTAAGGTTTCTTTTCATGAAAGTTGGGTTGTACAATTGGATTTGTTGGTGAAACCAGCTGAGATGATTTTGACCATGTATTTATGATGCGAATAAGAGATTCAATTGGTGTTCACAAGCTTATACGACTATTGAAAATTGAATGGATGATTTGGATTTAGGAAGCAGTGAGTGGGTCCTTATTTCACTTCTCCTTGGCGAGTTCAAGGTTGGATCACTCAAATTCACATGCATCCTTTATAAAAGATTCGCCGGTTAATAGGAATTCCAAAATGGAATGGATGGACCTAATGAAACGAACTTCGATTTTACTGTTGACGGTTTTACGCGACAAATTCTTAAACATGGTTGAATATCTCTAACACTTACATTTGACTGTTTTGTATCTTCCACTACCTTTATTTATTTATTTATTTTTATTCTAAAGTATTTGTGTCTGATAGTTTTGTGCATATTCGACGGATTCCGTCATTTTATAAGGTAGATTATGTTATGATGCAAGGAAATATATCATTGGCGAAGTGATTTCTCGAAAAAAGCATCACGTAGTAAACGACAATTTTCTTCCCTTTTCCCGAAGAAAACTTGATTCGGCTGAGATCTGGCGAAGTCGAGCTTAGCAGTTTTGGCTTTAGCGAAGAGGAGAATCGATACTTGGAGATGATAGTGCTTGGCTGGCGCTTTATCGTTGGATGGCTCGGTATAGTACTATTGATTTTATTCATTATTTGTGAATGGGATAAGTCGAATGATAATAGTTAAGCACTCTTTAGTGTGGCTTATAGCACGATAACATTAAGGCATGGAAGAAGCGACATAATCATAAAGGTGGATGCCTCTGACTTTGCTGTTGTATTGTCTTGTAGGAACTCATTCTCAATAAGTTGCCATTTGAAGGCATGTCGAATCTATAGGCGACCTATGAAGGTACCTTTCAAGGTGAATTTATCTCTTCCCTTAGGTATATGTGCCTAATCACCTAATCTTTACGGTGACTTCCTTAAAACACCAAAAGGCATTATCGATAATGTTACCTATATATAAAATGGTTAGCAAAAGATATTACAGAGGCCCATTTAAGCTCATCTCAGGAAGGAATGGAATTAAAACTAGTTCTGTATGGGAATCCTTGTGATATTGGAAAAGATTGAAGGAAAATTATAGTCATGATTCTGAGTGTGCATTTTGAACCCTTATAGTGGTTTTCCCCACTTATTCAAGAGATCTTTTGGAGATATAAGGTATATAAGGTACTTGTATTTGATTAATTGGATACAAATAAGGGGGCTTTTTATGCACCTTCTTGTTGAAGCGCTGGGTGATTGATTTTGGCATTGTAGCTACCTTTCCGGTGCTATGTTTAATTTATAAAGGTAACATGAATGAGGCTATTGGTGTTGTTTTTTGTGGAACACGATTGAATGAAAGCTGTCGATTTTACTTGTAAGGCTTCATATACAATTAAATTTATCTTAATTCATTTCCGGAGGTTCAAATCTCACGGCCCCAGATAATTAGTAATGTATCTTTGAGATTGATTCTAGCTCGATTTTTGGTGATAGTGGCTTACAAAGGTTGGTGAGTCCAGTATGAGGCTTGCATTCGTGTGATTTCTCTCCATAAGCATCGGTGATGTTCTTGTTATTGAGCGGCGGGTTAGAAATATCTTGGCGAAAATTGGGAAGTCGGATAACATCTCGAAGGCAAACATAAAAACACATGGAATGCAAGAGAAAACTAACGATAAGTGTTTGTTTAATGATCGCCGTTTTCAAATTTGAGAAGTCTTAGTATGAAATCGAGATCTTACACTTGGACCAATTTCTACCTTAACATTGACTGAGAAAAAATATTTATTTATTATGTAATTAGTATAGACTTAACTAGAAATTTATAGCATTGTACTATTTATTTGACAAAGAGATACATTGAGTAAAGAAAACTAGTACTATTTATTAAATGGAAATGCTTAGTAGAGCAGTTTACGTATCAAAATTTAGGATGCCAAAGAAGAGGTCAATGAAAGCCTTTTTTTGTAGTGGAACCTTTGGGTATGTTTAAGTATTTTATGCATTTCTTGATTTTTTGTCTCACAGGTAGACATATATAGTGATTATAGATGTATACTTGAAATCATCTATATTTCTATGTTTATGGAGAGCTATCTTGATGTATGATTCTACAGGAGCACTCTCTCTTTTTCTTGCTTTTAGTGTCCGACCAAAGGCCTTGACCGCCCTAAAATAACTACTGTTGTAGAAATATTTCTCCTCCAATTGTAATTAATTTTCTTGCACCCATAGATAATACTTAGGTTCCATAAGTGTACTAATTAATCATAATTATGAGTCAACAATTTCTTATAATTGCTTTAATATTAATAAATGCTTTTGATTAATTATAGATAAAACTACTTTAGTTTTGCAGTTGTGCATTTCATTACTTTTTTATTAAAATAAAATAAAGTTTTAATGATGGTAATTTACGTAGCATAATGTAATTAACAGAAAGTAATTTTCATCACGGGTGCTATCCCATGAAGAATGCTCATGAAAGCCACCAAGATTTTTAGGGAGGCGACTTCACGGGATGAAATACTTGGAAGAATGTTCTGAAGACACTAAAAATTTGTAGTTTGATTAGTAGTTAGTATATTGTATTTGGTACATTTGACATTAATATTACTATTTTTGTTATATCTCATTATTGATTTTATAATTAATGAAAAATATAGTGGTTCAACTTATTTAATGACATCTATTAATTTAATTCTTAAATCTAGAAATTTATGATTACATATAATTGAAATCTTCAGTCGTAATAGGTTTAATTCCGTCTCTGATTAGATTAGGCGGAAAAATTCCGTCTCTGATCCATCTCGCGACCAGACGGAATCAATCGGTCTCACGATCGAGAGGCGGAATCAATTCGGTCTCGTCAAGACGGAATCAAATCGGTCTACGATCGACGGAATCAGTCGGTCTACGATCGAGAGGCGGAATCAATCGGTCTACGATGGAGGCGGCGGAATGGTCGGTCTCGTCCCGACGGAATTGGAAACGGACACAATTAGATACCGGCGTTTAAAGGCAGAAAATTAGTCTCTGTCCCGAGTCAGGAATTAGTTTCGGGCGGTTGAGACCGAATTGTCCGTCTCTATTTTTGATTTTTCTTGTAGTGATTGCTAAGGGACTAATGTATGTTGATTGAAATTTGTGATTGGTACCCCAGTGCTTTTGAGTCTATTTAAGATAGGTTTTGAGTGCTTTGCGTACTAATCATGTCGATTGACATGTGCGGGTCCTTTAGTACTACTAATTTTGTTTCGAGGTTGTTTTGGTAGTTTTGCAGGTTTCGTAAACACCTCCGCCCCATCATATCAAGAAGCTTAGCATCAAGAATTTATTTGATTTATCTGGGGATTCGGTTGAATTCTCATCGATTTCATCAAGCCTAGGATGAAGAAATAGCAACCATAGAAGTTGAGAAATGCAGGCTGGAGAATGCAGGAAGCAGTAGAGGATTGGCAATTTCGCTATCATAGCGAAAATTTGCTATCATAGCGAAAATTACTATGCATATTTAAATTTTTAATTTTCGCTATGACTGAATTTTCGCTATGATAGCGAAAATTACGCTCATTTTGTGATCGAATGACTCCTTTTTTGTTTAATTCCTCTTTTCCCTCAATGTAATCATATTATTTAGGTTAGTTTGGTATTTTTCGCATGTTTTGTGGGGCTATATAAGCCATGTTATGAACATTTGTAACTGGCACTATTCAATTCACCTTGACTTTACATATTTTATTTGGTTCCCATTTTCTCTCTTCTCTCTCCCCTTTCTCTCATTTTCTAGGTTGCCCAGGCACCCCTTTGGGGATGACAACTCAAAGGATGTTTACTTAAGCCTGAACGAAGGAGGGGTTGCTGGGTTGGTTGATGTTGGTTTGCGGGTGTTCCTCTGTTTTTTGAAATAGTCTGCGCGTATTTGTGTTTCCGACTTTCCAAACTAGGTTTAAATGCTATTTAATGTGGTACTCTTGCTGTCAAATCTTGGCATGCTTCGAGGGTTGATGTATTCTTAATGGTAGATACAACGACACATCCATTAGATGTCATTCTGAACCCGAAAGTAGGTTAAATACTTTATTTTCATCTGCGAGAAACATTAAATGCTCGAGTAAAATGCTATAGTTCAAATAGGAATGTTACTAAGGCTTGGTATTTAAGTTAAACAAGATCCAGGTTTTTGGAAATGACTATATGTCATTTGCCCAATCAGAGAAATAACCAGGGACACCCTCACTAGCCCGTCACATCGAACTAGTGACCCAAAACTTCAAGGTGTTCTTTTTTTTTACATCTTATTTTAAACTACTTCACTTAGCTTAGTGACAACCTTAACCACACTTTTAAGTACAAATCCGAAAATCGAGTAAGCCTCACCATTTTGAATCATGATCTGAAGTCATTTGTAAGACAAAAACCATCCACGTGTTCGACCAGAAGCCGTATCTTTGTAGTAAGCGACTACGGCAGTAGGAGGAAATTTAGGATACAAATTTTGTTGATTCCGGATCACCCTACTGTGGCACGAATCATTAAGTTGAGTGTGTGTCAAAAATCCAATGATGAAACTGATTGAGTCTCTAATAGCATGGGAAGATTGAAAGGTGTTTTTCACAAAAATGCATGATTCACCCTTTTGTTGTGTAAGTTTAGGTACATACCTAAGCACTTTAAAACACAAGTCACCCTCTCAAGCACTTTTCGCTTGGCTTAGAGAAAAGTTATGTGAACACCATTATTTTGATCTCCAAGAACTCTAGAACTTGTTCACTTATCTCTCAAGACGAAATCCTAGACATCTCAGCAAATAGGAAGTGCTTTAGGCCATCTTTGAACCATTTGAGCCTTTCTAGCCATCCTGTACATGGTGATATCCTTAGCCACCCTTCTCGAGCCTAAAGAAGCCTTTTCCTTGTGAACCAGAAAGCTCCTTAACCCTTATATGTTTTCCTTGATTAAAGCCTAATTTACTTTATAGCATGTGTGTTGATACATTATTTCTATTGGATGGGACCAGATTTAGGCAGTGATGAAAAAGAAGAAAGAAAATGAAGTCAAGGTTGAGTAAGTTTTATTTTGTAGCCTTTCTACCTTGAGCAAGTAATTTCTTAGGGGTGTTCTACACCTAGTACCCTAAGGCCAAATGGTTTGAGAGTTGTTGGCCCAAAACTCGCTAAGGGGGTAGGTAGAAAGCTTAAGGGAATCAGACATTACACTACTCTTATACCTTTTTTTGTTAGAAATGTGAATAAATGGAGTTTGGTGATCAAAGAGGAAAATGGAATTCAACAAGTTTGGGGTGATGTGAAGTGGTGGTGAAAGCTCAATGAAGCTTGAAAGAAAGAAAAATGCATGTTATAAGTTATTTACATACATGCTTTTATACCATTAATCACCTATCAATTATTTTCTTTTATGGTGTTTTTGAGGGGGCTCTAATGCTTAATTGTATCATCTTATGACTTTAGATACATTTTGAAGCAAAATGAGCATAGAAAGGGCCAAAATATGAATTTATGGGTTGTACCATGACCTCTCATGGCTTCGAGAGTGATATGGATGGATTCTAGACTTATTTCGATGTCCATTAAATCCAAGAATGCTCAATTCGGAGTTTGAACGAAAAAGATATAGTCTTGAGAAGTCAAAAATGAGGATTTTCCAAGACACCACATAGCAAAGCTCCTAAGTTTTGTAAATTTTTGGTTTACCTAATGGCCTCCAATGACTCCAAGCTTGATATGGATAGATTATACTGTCTCGTAGCTTTTCATAGAGTATGAAATCATCGCATTTTGAGGTTGGATGAGAGAGTTATGAACATTTCAAGTTAGAAGGTCAAAATAGGAGGTAGCCGACAAAATCAGCTTTTGACTTGTCGAGCAGAGAGGTGTTTGATGCGGCAAGGGACCACTTTCCCCGACAACCACTTTCTGTGACAAGCGACGAAGCCCAAAGCTCAATTTTGTTGAAAACCTATTTTTAGGCCATTTCGGAGGTCCGATTTGAGAGTATAAAACGAAATAACCACCGCCTAGAAAGTGGGGGAGCGATTGGGAAACCAAAAATAAAAGGGAAAAACCACTAGAGAGGTCGAAGGGAGGCGATTTTGCAAGAGAAGAAAGTGGATTCAAGAACGGAATGCTAGAAGACTGAAGATCAAGAGAAGGGGATTCTTGCTCAAACATTGGTTCGCTTCTCTTATCTCTTTCTTTTACATTAATGAACATGTTTAACTTCATTTATTGTCTAATGAAGGTGTTAAGCTAAACATTCTCTACGATTGATTGTTGGATCTTGATTTATCTCTTTTTTAGAAAAGTTTTGTGGAAATATGCTTGTATTGATGTTGTAGATGTGAATCTTTGACGATTATTATTTCTTTTAATCAAATCATATCGAAAACCTTGATTAAGACCTCATTTTAATGGCATTCATCTAGGGTCTCCCTAGTGACAATGGGAATGTTTAATTAACCCTAGGGCTTGACGGTTTCATGCTAATGTGATTTAATTAAGGAAAGTCTAATTAACCTAATTAAAGAGGTTTATGAAATCAGAAATGTTTGGTATTAAATGGATTTCATTAGGGTGATATTAGCATTGTGTTAGGGTCGTTATAGACTATACAGTGATTGGTTCCTACACAGATCATGTTGTTTTATTGTATGTACCTAACAATGACCAATAGAACACCTAAGGAAAGAATTGCCTTAGAAAAGTATCACTCTAAATACCTAGATGGACTTAACAGTGAATAAGGAGTAAGTGTGAGAAATTGGGGTTTGCAACGAAAGTGAAAACCCCATATCTTAGTCCTTGGACAAATACAAGCTATATTTTCATATAACTCAGGCTTAATTTGTATAAATCAAGAAGCATCAAGAACAACAATCAACCCTAGTATTTCGCACCTTTGAGTATTTTCCTTTAGTTTGATCCAATTTTTGTTAGTAAAACCTTAATCATCCATGTGTCTTTTTTATTTCTTTTATTTTTAAATCTTTCATCATATCCTTTTAATTTGAAGCTTAGATAGCAAAGCAATTAATTAGTTGAGGTACTTGGTTGGTCAAACAAAGAATGCACCCCTGTAGGAACGATATCTAGACTCTTAGAGTCCATTTTATTTCTTGTGCGACCGGTGCCTTGCGGTTAAATTTGATGCGTAGCAAAGCGCCCTAATAGCATGTCTATGGGTAAATTTGAGCCTAAAATGTATCATTACCACCTTAAACCCAAGCCATACATTCTAAATTAATAATAAAGACCTATTGATCCTAAATGTCAGGAATTGTCTACATTAGTGGAAGATATGAAAAAAAAAAAAAAGCTAATGTCTGAGAGATCCATGCATTAAATTGTTTTGCATAAAATATCCGAGTTGCAATTGGTTAAGTTGGGAATGACTGCTCACACAGACACGCATAGAGTTGTGGCCTAAACAATCTCTACTTGGGAGTTGAATCTTTTTCTTAGAACTCACATAACCTTGATGTTTCTCCATGTTAATAGTTTGTGAGATCCTTTAAGACGATTTGCATTCACTTGATCTAACCTCATCATATTGCCTTTTGAATGTTTCTTTCCTTTTAGCGAGGACAAAGCGAACCTTTGAAAATCTGACATATTTATTCAGTGTTTCATACCAGTTTAATTGTCATTTATCTCCTATCATCTACATATTTTAATGTAATGTCGAAGGTTTTAATGCTTGTTTATCTCATCACAGTAGTTTAGAGAGCGAGTCAGGAGCTAAAGGAAGCGAAAAAATGGATCAATGGAGCATAAAGAGGTAGAAAATCGAGAAGTTCAACAATGCAAGACCTTCGTTCTTGCGAGACCATGTAACGCGTGATAGAGAAATAGAATTCCAAAGATGCAAAGGCAACATGTGGGCTTGACAAAGACTAACTTACAAATGTATGACAGTGACTTTGCGCGTTGCAATGTATTTGAAGACACCTGGCAAATGATAATGGCTACCATTGTCGCTGACCTTGGCTCACGCACATCACGGCGTCAGCGGCGGGCCATAGCCCGTAACTTTCTATTTTTCAAGCCCTAATTTTGATCTATAAAAGAGAGGGAGGCTAAGTCAAAGAGCATCTAAGAGGAGTATGAAGTCCATCGTTGAAGAGGTATGAAGCCTAAACTTAACGATCAAAAGCTTCGTTTATCTTCATCTCTTTCTTCACCAGACTGTTTATTTTGAAAGACACATTCGTTAATTTATTTCATTATTATGGATAACTAAATCTTTATTAGGGAAGGTTGATTGGAACCCTAATGTCTTATTACTTTCCTTAAATTTTATTAAATTCATTGGTTTTATTTTTATATATGTTTATGCGCTTGTGAATGAAGTGATGGATTGATTTGGTTTATGTAGATTAAGAATTACCCTAAGGTTAATTAATTAGAGTGCAAACTAATATTGATTAATTGGATCTTAGCTTGACATTGTGTAGGGCGCTGGGGCCAGGAGGTGATCGGTTCTCTACATAGTCTAGGGGTTTTATTGTAAGGACCAAGAGGTGATCGATAAAAGAACTAGAAGGGATTTATTTAATATTGCTTCTCATACACTATAAGGACTAGGAAGTGACTAGGGGATGAGTAGTGAGAAACTGGAGCCAACATGCATGAGTTGAGGCTCCACATCTTTGACCTTTTGACAAGTATATACACTAATAAACCATGGCTTTAGGCTTAGAAAGGAAACAAATTAAATTAGGGACCATCAATCAACCTTAGTATTATTCCACATTGGTTAAATCGTGTGTTGAACTTAGCTCTCGTTGGTTTCAATTAGGAATATGACTCTTTGGATCAGTAAGCTTGGATTTTAATTAATACAATCACCTTTTGAATTAGATAAATTTGGGATGACCCGATTAGCTTGGTGCTTGGTCGATCAGCGACACACACCTTCCTTATGGGATCGATATTTAGACTCTAAGAGTCCACTTTACTACTTACATTTAACATGCATTCGTGGTAAAATTGCATAACATGAAAAATGTGCAACAAAACTAAAACATAAATTTATTATGTAGAATATTCATAAAATATGTCTACAACTCATGATAGACGAAAACTCCCACTAAAATTACAAATCATCAATTGATCTGACACTATATGAGTAGGTATGGTCGCGAAAGACTAGGGTAGTAAGCGCCCAGGTGGCGGATACGATCATGGAATTGTGTCCAGTGTCTTCTATAAACATTTTACCATTGTTTTAAATCGGACATGTCATTAAAGCTGGAAAAGTTATTGGTCACTAACCGGGAAAAGTTACCGGTGTAGTTCGCTCTATTGGATAGATAATCAAGCCAATGGTCAAATTAGGGAAACGTCCTTAAATATATTTTTTTATATCATAAAAAATAAATAAATAAATAAACTATATCAAAATTTTAATAATATTCCAAAACTTTTCACAAAATCTCTCCTTCTAGAATCATTATATATCATATCTCTATATAGTACGATGCTATATATTGACAATGTAAAATTCAAAACTTTCTTTTATTAAATCATAAATGGATAATATTTAATTAGCTTTAGTTTTAGATTTTAACTAATTTAAATTCAAATGAAATATTTTCGTTTTTGCATTTCATTGAATTAGTTAAATAGATAATTTTTCAATCAAAATTTATTTATTTTTTAAATAGTAATTTTATAATTAATTTAAAATTATAAATTTAGTTTAAATTTAAAAAATAGAAATCGAATATTTAAGATTCAAATCCTAGATTTCCAGAATTTATATGTAAATCAAAATCTGCCTAAAATTTCAGTTCAAATTCGAGATTTCATAAATAAAAATGGTATTTAAATAAAAAATGCTATATTTTATATTTCTATCAGAAATCTAAAATCTACCTAAAATCTCAGATTCAAATCCTATATTTAAAAATAAAATGGCATTAAATTATATGTCCAGACGCAACAACGACAAAGATCAGCAATAGAACTTGCTCAATAGTTTACTGCCACTCCTCGACAAGCTGGCAACAAAGCACTGACAACAGAAGTCGTTTTACATGAAAGAAAGGAAAAAAAAATCATTTGAACGGTCGATTTGTTGAAAATTGATCCGGTTCATGGATAGTGAATCAAATGTTGGGTTGTCATGTTAAACCATCAAGTTCGGACTCCTTCAACTCAAAATGATTAGATCGGTCGGAATGGTGACTAGTCGATTGTTGGGCCAAACTAGCAAATCAATCACAGTCAGATTTTAAAACCTTGCATTTGACCACTCTAGATCATTTCCTTAGTAATTAGGAACTTGATGTCAATATTTAATTTTCATAATATGAAGCTACAATGTCAAACATGTAAAAGGTTATCATAAACCAAAAAGCCACATGTGAATTTAAAAGAACAAGGTAACTTGATTATTTCCAAAGAACTACAATATCCCAATTTGTTCAAATAAAAGCCCAAATCAAATTCGAGTTTAAATATGTGATGACAAAAGTGTCTTTCAAATCTAAATAGAAACCAATATACAATAATAACCTATAATCCCTTATAGCTACATCCACTAACTTGTCATCTCTCATGTAGATGTATCTTTCAACATCAATTGGCTTTTGATAACTCAGACAATCCTTTCTTTCACAGAGATCATAATAAGTAAACTCACATAATAACTAAATTTAATCCAATTCGAATAATGGTCCATCTCATCATAAGGTACTAAAGATACCAACATTAATATCAAAGTCTTTGGATAATAATATTAGCTTCATTAATAGTACTTTTGTTGTAATGATCAAACACAAACAATAATGCATGTCAAATAACAAACCCATCTTTGGATTTATTTATTATCCGCATGTCCCCAGCATATAGTGCTCGCATGTTCGCGCATCACATGTGTATGTAATTCGGCCAAGGATTCACCTTTATTTGGATCGGCTATTACTCGCATGAATATACTCACACACCACATTCAACTTCTCTTATAAGTAATCTACACAAGAGAAGTTACTTTACCGACTTTTTGTTTCAATTCACTCATTCAAAATGCTAAACAACATAACCAAGTATTTAAATTTATATTAGAACGATTGGGAAGATTTAAAAATCATCACTGAAGAGCCATATCTTCCTTTTATAACCACGTTTAATCATAAATGTCTCTTCAAAATTAAAATAATAAAGAAACTTATTCTATTAACAAGGTTCAAACCCCATAACATGAAGAACGAAGACTCATGATACAACAATTAAACCATATCATACATAGTATAATCATAATTCTAATATGGTGAAAGTGCATCCGTCCTCATGTATGAAAGTTTCATAAGAGTACATGCAAAGTCTATTATCTCATAATATATTTTATAGTAAAACCTCAATTCACATTTTATTCTCAAACCATAACATAATAAACTAAGAATTTATTCCAATGATTCAACATGAAAGTGATTATGATCTCAAAGCTTGTTGAGAAACCTTATGGCACTTCCGCCGTATTGGTATGACATTGTTTCTTTGGGGGCAGGCAGCAGCAGAAATGGTGGTTGCGTAAGGCGAGAGTGCGAACACCAGTAAAGGCAAGAATGGAACTTTGTTCGATGGTTCAATTTTACAAAATCACCCCCCAAAAATGTATAGAAATGAAATTATATAAAATTAATAACAAACAGTGAATAGAAATACTACAACATTATAATGTCAAGTGAATAACCAAGGTTGTCCAAAAAATAAAATAAATAAATAACCAACATTTGAACGTGGGACAAGGAATAGTTCTCTATATTAACCAAAAAAATGCGATCTTTTTCTCCTCAATTAGTGCTTAGAAGAATCATAATTTAGCCGAATTCAAATTACAGCCTTTCCATGAGCTTTAATAACTTCAAGTTATATGTATTTATTTGGAGTAGTAACATGGATGCGACACTGACACTTAAATAAGCACGAAATCATTTTCCAATAATTATAAATGGAAGTATAAGACCCAAGAAATTATCAGCATCCTATCTCTATGCATTTGGTCAAAATGGATTCAAACCAATTGGATAATGGAAGAATTATTCTGGTTCCCAACAAATTTGAGGAAAAATGAAAATAAATAAATAATTGAAAAGAAAGAAAAATGAATAATAATAAAAATCAAACTTTCATACTATGGATACTAAGGAGGTGAGATTTTTCAAACTAAAAATGTGCCTGATTGAGCTCATTGGGAAAATTAATAGCTGCTTTTATTAAAATATTAAAATTCTTTTTTTAATCCTTCTCTCCCTATTTATTTAAAAGATACACTTATTGCATTTTTATATATTCGTATCATGTTTATATAAGTAAATTAACCTTCAATCAACTACTTTAACTAATAATAATTTATAACCAATAACCCGCTATCACCAAACATGCACTAAAGCTCTCTATTTTATTTTAAATGAAAAATAAAAATAATTTAAAATTAATAATTTATTTTTATATATTATTTCATATTCATTTTACTTATATTTTTACTCTATATAAATTAAATAACTTTAAAATATAACTTTTAAATTAAATTTTATTATATTTTATTTTCTTCCATAGTTTTATGATAAAACAAATCATGAGAAAACAATTTTTCTGATTTTTTTTTTCCTTTCTTCCGTAATTTCTGTACCCAAAAATAGCCTAAATAACTTCAATATCTTAAAAAAAAACTCTATATTCAACTAGCATTTAGGTCCATTAGCCTTTGAACCTACCATTACATCGCCTTAAACTGAAAATCACAACATATAATAAGAAATGCTACAAAGTGTTGGGAAACAATATCAAAGCCCTGTACCATACAAGCAAGCCATTGATATCAACTAAATTACCCCCCTATGTAATTTGTCTGTAACAAACATATGGTTGCTAGAAATTAAGAAACTTATTAAGGTAAATGTATGTCGCCTTCCTAATGGAGCATGTCGACGAATGAGGATCAGGTCCTGTGAGTCCGAGTCAGAACCACGATCAACAGGACCATGATACAAATGGTGAAAGAGGATGTCAATTTTTGCATGAATGGATCTGGAGTTGCTTCCATTGTTGCCTCTTCACACTTCTTTCTATTAGGAGCCTGAAACAAGCCATTCATGAGGTTTATGACTTTCTCCACCAGTTCCATGACTTTTGTCTTGGTGCCGTCAAATATCCACTTCAGTACGCTGCTTGTCGCTGCATTGGATTCTTCAGAAGTACCATTCAAGCTTGAAGAATTGTTGTCATCAAAGCTTTCAGCTGATCCTGGAAGACTCTTGTTGTTTTCAGCTGCCATATCATAAGAGTTTTGAACATTCACTACACAATAATAGATTATATAAGCACAGTCCATATGAATGCGCATCTAAAAATTCTCCGTCGAAGTAAGATATTTTCTATGATATGGAGCAGGACCCCATCTAAATAAAGTCAAGTCCACAATGTGCAGAGTGACTACTTAAATACACAAATATAGAGCAAAGTGAAATATGAATAAATACTGGTGGGTGGAACAAGATTTAGTCGCAAAATAGGAATTACATTTTCCTGGCTGCACTGTCACTTGGCTAAAAACCTTTCAAAGCTCAGTTATCATAGGTTTCAGTAATCCCTTACCCCGAAATTATCAAACAGTAACCCAATGAGAAACAAAATTTACATGGAGCAGTGTTTGGTTGAAAGTTCATTGTTGCACAATAGGGAAGAGGCGAAACAAGTTACAAGAATGATAAAGAATATAAAAAAATGCTTTGATGCGGGCCATTGAAGATCAAACAAAACATATGATGCTCAAAGACTGATCCCCAGCACAAGAGTTCAATGGCATCCATTCTACATGTAGAGATTAAGCCCATTCTGAATCTGCATTTGTTGGAGCATTGCCACATTAAATTTTCCAGCACTGATATGAAATTGAAGGGATAAATATAAAGGAAAAATATGTATAAAAGGATAATTACACCAGGTAATTGAGTATATGTAGGAGAATTGGGAAATCTTGGACCCAAAAGCAGAAACTTTCCAAGAACAGAGATGAGAGCGTGATTTCTTTGGGGAGAGAGAGAGAGAGAGAGCAGGCTGGGAGGTTGCCAACTTGATCAAGCTATATGAATTTCAGGGAGCAAAGACAAACCAAAAAGGATGTGCGAATCAGGTTTAACACAAGTTTGGTATAGTGCTACGATAATAGCAAGTATTGCTGTTCAGCCAGTTTATCAAATATTTCCCAAACTACAATAACAAAAATAATGACCCAACCAATACAATAGCTGCCCATGAAAGAAAATTAAAATAAAAGTTAATTCTCATAACAGGATGTCAACAGCAAGAAAGTAAATTTGAAGTTATGAAAATTCATTTTGCTAGTCAATAACATCTCTTGATATGTGAAATATGATTATATCTCGGTAGATATAACTTTTTGCGGATGAGTTCCAAAATATAATAATCACATAAGCTTCGTTAACTAATAAATAACAACCTTCACACTCACCCACATAGAACAATTCTCTGAGCTCCCTTACTACTTCATTGTTCAAGACAGCATCCCAAACAGCATTATCAGAAGATATGGCAACAACCATCCTCTGCAGAAATAAACTCAAATGATAATAAATAAATTAGAACAATGTGAATTAGATTTGTCTGAAGAAAAGATTGTACTTCATATCTTCCCAGAAAAGGAGTAGTGGACCTTATCGCTGCTTTATTTTGGTATATCCTATTCAGATGATGTATTGCATACACACCACTAGGTGATTCAAAAGCTAAGGAAAATCTGTTGATTAACTAGTTCAATATTCATGGATGCATAAAATAACGATAGATAGTGTTAAAAACGTGAAATATTCATTGTCATCCGATTCCTAACAATTTGAGCTTTTAGGAGAGTTTGTAATTAACATGGTGTGAGGCACGGTTGGCGGGAGATCCACAGGTTCGAACACCTCTTTGCAGTTTATTCCCCATTTATTTGATTTGAATCATCCATGAAAGGACTCTATTTATTATTTAGATATAAGCGTGCGGTGTGGGGTGCATGAGGAGGAATGTTAAAGATATGATATTCGTATTAAATCCTAAATCCTGCTGAACTTAAGCTTTAAGAGAGTTGGTCATTTAACAGATAGAAAGCACGACCAATGTATCCTGAGAGTTAGGCATCTCCTAAATAAACAAAGGGGAGAGGGGGGAAAAACCCTTTCGAAGCTTGAAAGAATACAATCATATTGCCATAAGGAGCTTTGCAATCTACACTACATTGTTGAAGAATTTTGCATGAGTTAAGCTTTTCCTCGCCCCATGTGTGGAGAGGAATAGAAGTAGAAAAGGATAAATCCATAATCTATGTCATATAGGCCTGTGGAGGGATAATTGAGATGCCCATGTGTACTTACATGATGACGCCTAAATGCACCAGCACAATTTTGGTCAACTATTTATAACTAGGAGAAAATTTCTGAATTCAATCTTGAACTAAATTTCCACTTTGTCTACTTCCTGTGTACTAGCATTTTATTTTTCAATGAATTTGATTTTATTTATCAAAAACATATAAATTTCAACTGATATCATGTGGTTATGCATATTCTGTTAATCACAATTTTAGTTTCTATATTTTAGGTACCTCCTATGCAGTTCTGAGGTATCCTAAATACACAGTTCTAGAGTATTCTAACAAAATATCCACACAATCACAAATTACTTTTCTTCCTTCCATTGATACAATAGTCCGTTATTATTTAGTTGAAGAAGGTTAAAACTCATATTGAATTTCCAACACACACACACACACAGGGAACACACACATATACTATATATGTATGTATATATTGATAGGCATAGGTTCGATTAGGAATTTCCCACAGATATAGCTATGGATTCTTGAATCACAATAGATTTGGATATGGATATGTAGTTTGGTGCTTCATGTGCTGCATATTGTTTACGGAATGGCTGTAATGGGTTTGGAAGATCTAGATGTGTTCTGATTAATAAATGGGTGGATTGCTGTTTTAGCTGCAAGTTTAGATGATCAAAACATTTAATAAGTTTATATTGTGCTTTGATTTCCACTTTAAAGTTAAGAATGTCATAAAATTAGCTAAAAGTAATTTAAATATCAGGATAAAAAAAATGCATCAATTTATTAAATTCTTGGTGTCAACTTCAAAGAAACTAGAGGAAAATGTTGTTTCCGTCTGCAACATTTCAGACTTCCACTCATTTGAGATAATTCAATCTTGGTTAAGAATGTGTAACATTAAAAATTACAAAGCACCTGAATAGACGCATCAGTCTGCATCATATGGAAAGCATCATAAACTCTGTTAGATCCATAAGTCTTCAAACGCCATTGGATATAAGGTATAGTGAGGCTCTTGCCAATCCGACTCTAGACATGAAGAAGCAGCGTATCAAACTACCAGCAGGACTTGAAATTGCATTTGTCTGTCGTTATCAGAATTACAACAAATTTATCCTCAATGATCTTTGAGTCCCAAGATGGATTGAGAGCCCTACCAGAGTAAAACCATCATCAATTAAAGGCTTACCGAACAGGATGCAAAGTTATAGACCAATCTTAGAACAAATAGTTGCTATCAAGTTCTTATTTTTTGAACACATTTATTGTTCTTTGTTTGGATTAGAAAATATTAATTCCAAAAATGAAAAAAAAAAAGAAGAAAGGATAAGAACGGCAGGCCAACCCTGATTCTGGGGAATCTCTCAAATTGCAGCACTCTGTTCTATGATTATGTTTGGAGGTTCTTACCCTAGACGTTTGTAGGATTCATGATCTTGTTATGATTGAAAACCATCTTTTTCTGATAACACTGGGCATCAGGCCTTACCACTTGATTAATCTCATGGGATCCTTAAATTAACCGCCCGGTGAATCTCCCGACTAATCCCATGGGCCCAAAAGTTTACTGCACAGTAAATCCTTCAATAGCCCTCATGGGACTTGACCGGGTGACAATTTGGGAGTAAACCAAGGCTGCCCCAACTGAACATTAGGGAGAAAACCACAGAGTTACCTAAATAATATTTTCATCCTCAAAATATAAGGAGTGAGGTTATCTCATTTACTAAACAATCCCAATCCCTGATTAAGAGACAACATCAATTGTGAGTTTGGCATTAGGAATAGGACAGGGGGACCAAAGTGAAGTGAAAATCTTTTAGCTGCGACTTTAAAATTTGGCAAGAGAAAGTTATCAACGGACTCACACTATTGGTCAATGTTCTTGTATCTATTGGCATACTCTGTTAGTTAAATATATTCCCCTTTGTTTCTTATTATCAATTTCCGTGTTGGGCAGTTCTCCTACAAAAAAAAAAAGTCAAATAAGTCATCCTTTTTGAGATATGCTTCTATTTAACCTTATATCCATCACCGTCACCGTCACGTCTTCAATGAGTAAAAAAAATATAAGAAAATTATGCTGGGAATTAGACATCATCATATCATCATTGAGATACCAACTTAATTAGTAACTACAGTTATTAACAATCTGTTTTTTCTTTGCAAAACAAAAAAAAATCTATTTTCCCATTTAAAATTGCTCTGTCTTCTCTGTTTTATAAACATAAACAATAAAATTAAATTACAATAAACCAAAAAGGAAAAGGCGGGCCGAAACCCCCACACCACCCCCCATGGACGAGAGTGAAGAATCAGGCAATAAAACCGCTTACTGTTGCAAATCGGAGAGAGCATTTCGAACTTCTTCCTCCGAAGGCGCAGACCCAAAGACAAAATCATCGCGGCGCAAGATGGCAGTTCACCCTCACTGCTCCCGTCCACAGACACCCGTTCGAACTCATCACAGTAAGACGGAGAAGCAAAAGTAGGGCAAGAGGGGGGACTGGTGGTCGGAGTAGAAGTGGCGGAGATGAGAGAGAAGGGCGAAGGAGAAGAAGCAGAGGAGAGAGAAAGGAGATGGGAGGAATTGGCCTTGTGGGTGGGTCTTGAAGCAGTAGAAGTGTCGGTGGGACTTGGCAGTAGCCCTTGCAACCGCCCTCCCAATCGTCTTGAACATGTTGTTGCCACCGCCTCCCCCCATGCCTTGACTGCCGAATGATCTCTTCATCATCATCTTCTTCTTCTTCTTCTTCTTCTTATCTATCTATAAAATCTCCTTTCTTTATAAATGCATAACATTTTTTGGCCGATTTTGGTGGATGGTTTCAAGGGTATCTCTTTTGGCTTATCCCTCACGCCCTTCCTCAGTTTGTTTTGCCTTTGGTGTAAACGCTCATATTCCTTATTATTAATATTTCGCTTGACGTGTCGCTCCATTCTATCAGAAACTAGTGATTTGTTTTTGTTTTTCTTTTAAATTTATTTATTTGCTTTTTGTAGGATGTAGTGGATGTTTGCTCATTAATTTTGATTTTTTTTTTTAAGTTACAACCTTTATAAATCGGTTGTGCTGATAATGTAAATTGCTCAATGTTTTAAAAATACACCAAATAGGGAGGGGAGATCCGAATTCAATTACTAGTAAAAATAGTTTACTCCATTATAAAAAAAATGTTTAAGCTTATTGAAAAACTATAATTATAACTAAGGAACAAATTTTTCAATTTTTCGGTGGAAATATAGCGAGGAAATATTGGTTATCGTTGGTATCGAAAGCGATATTAGCCATGCCGATGTCGGTTGACCCAATCGGGGAAAAATCGTCCAAATATCGGAAATTCAGATATTTAATTTGAAATTCGACAATTTGAAGCTTTATCTCACGCGGCGTGTCTTTGGAATTTACGAAAAATATCGATAAAATATCATTAAATATCGAATATATCGGTAAATATCAGTTAATTTTTAGAAACGAAATCAAATCAATAGGTTAGAATTAAATTCTGATAATTTTTGTAATCATTATTTATTTATTTCTAAAGTCACATAAATCACACTCAAATCATCCCTGATTCTTTCTAGTCATTAAATCTGCATCAAATATCGAATTTCAAGCTCTTCCAAAATTATTTTTTGCTTTGTGATTTATCTCGATATTTTGAAGATTTTGTTATGAATATTGTCTTGTCGAATGTGATCTGCTTACGTGAATAATGTAATTGAAGCCAGCGTATTAGTCTTGTTTCAGTTTTTAAATAGTATTATGTAATGTAATTCTCGATAAATTATAATGAATATAAATGCTTCAACTGATTGTATATTTCTTTATTTATCTTTTTTTTTATAGTTAGTAAGTATTTATTGAATTTGAAGTATTTTTGTTAATTTTTCGCTTTCACCGATATTTTTATCAATGTCAGTGATATTTTCAATATATCCAAGTAAATCAAATATCGATATATCTATAATTCTGGAAATATTTTATTCGCATATATATATATATATATATATATATATATATATATATATATATATATATATATATATATATATATATATATATATATATATCTTATTTTTCTCTTTATCTTGTGTTTTCTAGTCCCTTTATTTTATTTTAAAGTGTTAGACATCTCTTTTTTTTCATTCGGTGTGAAGGGTGGAGTACCAACCCACATTCCACTCTCCCAATCTCTTTATTGCTCTTTTAGTATATATATCTTATTTTTCTCTCATCTTGTGTTTTTTCTAGTCCCTTTATTTTAAAGTGTTGAGCATCTCTTTTTTCATTCGGTGTGTAGGGTGGAGTACCAACCCACATTCCACTCTCCCAATCTCTTTATTGCTCTTTTAGTTATTTATTTAACATTCTTTCTTTCTCTTTTTCCAATTTAATGTCAAGCTTATCTTATTCATTTTCACATTCTTTTACCAAATTGCAAGGAATAAGCTAAACTGAAAAACACCAAACTGCTAGGCCAGATGTAACATGCTAAAACTCTTACTTGTTTAAAATAAAATTGAGCTTTATCTTTCTTTAAAATCGGATTTACTAACAACAATTTTCAAATAAATTTTGTTATTATTAGTAAACATCAACCATTTTTCCAATTCTTTTCTTAAAATATTTCTCCCTCGTTTTCTTAAATTTTAATTATAACTAATTTTCCAAACTTTTTTTTTAATGATCCTCTCTCATTTTCAAACTCTTTTAATATTATTTAAGAAAGTCATTTTCTTGTTTAAAAAAAAAACAAATAATAGTTCTATGGTTCCAATAAAATGAATTTATGGAAATTAATTCACGGGCTTGGGGGTAGGGGCTCAACATCCATATGTACCTTTGACAAACAATTTGGAATTTAATCTATAACCAGTTTCCCGATCTGATTATGAAAAATCCTATATTCGTTATTGAACTAACATGTTTTCAATTGTCAGCGCTTTTGTTCACTGCAACTATTTGCTTATTTAATTATTTATTATATGTGATGCTCTTTTAACATTATTATTATATGTCTTTGATATACATTGATCGGTTAGTTAAAGTTATATTTTTCGCTAATTTGTTTAGTAGAGACCCAGACTTTACAAGGGCTTAGAGGGATCTTCTGTTATCGTGCGCCAGATAAATGGCATGACCAGGACTAGGCTTGGTTTTAAGACCTATTTTTCCACGTAAAGGTCGCGTTCCAATGTTTCTTTTCTTATTTTGTTTTACTGATAAAATAAAAATAAAAATAAGTGGCGAACTTCAGCAATTTTAAATGGTTTTTCAAAGAAATAAATGACGAATCTTGCATTTTTAGTAGGAAACGCATAATAGCCCCAAATGCGGTATCCATAGTCGCAGAACTAGAATCTTATGAATTATAATCACCATAGAATTTTCAAATGTACAGGCTTTATGTCGAGTCATTATGTTAGTGTTATTAACCTTGATCTTTATGCCATTCTTTAGTGTTTTAATGAATTTGATTATATGTATTAATAGAATGTATTGAAGTTGAATCAATAAAAATTTTATTTCAAAAAAAAAAAAAAAAAAAACTGCCTCATATATATATATCTCATATATATATATATATATATATATATATATATATACTATATATACACACACACATTGTGTATTTCAAAAGTCTTGTCTCGAGGTTAAAATGGTTTTTATAAGTATTTTTGGCCAATTGATTTTAAAAAATTTAAAATTTAAAATTAAAACTTATGGGGTTTAAAATAATAGGCGCGTAAGCGCAGAACACAAGCCCAAATGTCAGGCTTAAGAAGAGATAAAGAAGCAAGCCCGATAAAGGCTCGGCCCATCCTGTATGCTGAACCACGAAAGCCGGACCGGGGACCGGTCCGCTACAATACGAGAAGCATGTGACATAAACATCCAAAGAACCCTTATAAGGAAAGTACTCAACTACATAACTAAATCTCCCTGATTAGGAAAGTGGGGCATATTCTGTATTTGTTCGTCAAATTATCCTTATTAATTGGTTAACAATAAGGAAAGAAAATCCCTCACCCAATGGGAGAAATATCTGTATCATCATCTACCTAGGAAAGTTATCATGATTATCCATTATAAATATGGGGCACCCCGAAACTGTGAAAATCACGCACAAAAAATTCATTCCTAGCGGTTGATTTTCTCTTCCATCGGCCGACTTAGGCATCGAAGGGCAGAGGCGAACCCGCGTCCTTTTTGCTTCCTATTTTTCGCAGGGAAACGGGACATGAGTCGAAGCGGGCCGTGTGATTTAAGCCAGCTCGGCCGGTTTAGGTTGAAAAGCATCATTGGTTGCTTGCAGATGCGTAGGAATGACAGTTCCTTTACAAATAAACCTAACCTCTCAGTGACTAATGGTATCAACTTTGAACCTGGCCCGGGAGCCTTGATCCCCAGATCTGAGACCCGACAAAGGGCGTGAATGCGGAGCCTCCGGAGTATGCCTGGCTGGAAACTCTACGTGCGTCTGGAGTGGATGGGCGCTCTATCTCACTAATCAACGTTTGCTGAGAGAGTTAAAGCAACTCACGAGGAGAGTACAAACGCCCCAGGGAGGCCTTGACATGCCACAGAGACGAAACACCATTACCCCGAAGAGCCGGCGACACTCGACCCTCCTCGAGAAGCGGATGGAGAAGGAGAAACCATTTAAGCGACATGACCGCCGAGCCCACGGAAGAATCGCGTGAGGAGAGGCATGGTAGGGACAACAGAGGCAAAGGACCCATCCTTTATCAACAGGAGAGAGGGGAGCGGGCGTGGGAGCAAAGGTTCAGGACATCAGTAGGCTTCGATAGCCATATGAAGGGGCATTCAAAGGTCGAGCTCGATCTCTATGGGCGCTCACAGTGCGATACGGCTGAATCCCAGTTCATAGCCCGCGTCACGCTTCCCTCTTCGGCCAGTTGAGTGCGCAGTCAAAGCGTTCGATGGAGCGAAAAGACCCGATAGATCACCTCGATACATATAAGAGCCCAGGATGGGCGCATGGATGCTCGGACCTCATACGATGTAGAGCCTTCGCTATCACGCTAAAGGGCCCAGCATTGGCTTGGTTTAACATACTTAGCCATCGCCAGTCTCGTCATTCCCACCCAGGCTCTCCATACATTATTCGTCTTCCACTTTATCAGACTGAGATCTGGAAGCCAAGTTATCACCTTCTGACTATAAAGCAGAACTCGCAGGAGAGCTTGAGGTCATATGTTCAGAGTTTCATCGCGAAATTCTTTAAAGGTAGATATTCCAGACGAGAAGTTCGTCATCAGTTTCATCGCGAGTGAGGGTGCGGTCGAAAGACTGATGTTCTCTATCTCGAACCCTCGATGAGCATGGTAGAGTCTTGGCCCAGCGGAGAGAGTATGTCAGCAGGTGAAGAAGCCCTCTTATCCAAGCAAGGGGCTCTTCTACTCGAAAGGAGAAGAGCGGGGGCGACGAAGAACGGGACGAGGCCTTAGGGACGGGAATGAGGGCCGATCCCAGGGTGTAACGGAGAAATAGAGAATGATCCCCAAAGGGGCGAGAGATATCAAGATAGCTGGGACCACCTCGGCCTGAAATTTGCCAACGACGGTATTCACCTCAACAATTCCACCCCACACAATTCAGTGTCACGAGGTCCTACAGCAGTGCAACATGAAAAATTCCCGAGATGGCCCATCTCGGATAAGTCGGACCTCGCGAAACGATACCAAATCTTTGTGAGTTCCGCATGGATCATGGACACTTGAATCGATGGCGCATCCGATTGAGGAAAGAAATTGAGTACGTCAGGCATGGGCATCTTCGATAGTTACATGGCTTGAAGGGCGGACCCAGGTGCGGTAGCCACCGCCTCGTCGGCGGACCCGACAAGCGCCGTGACCGCTAGGAATCCATGTGATCTCAGGAGGATTTGCGGGGCGAGGAGTCAAACTCGGCCCGGGGAAGGCCCATCTACGACGTATATCAAAGGGCATTAGAAGTACAAATTCGTATCGAGCTTCCTCGTGGGGATACTACCGTATGCCCTCTTAGACTCTGACATGGAAGCGACCGACAACCCATTGGCCGATCCATAGTGATAAGGGTTGTGGCAGCAAATAAAACGATCCACCAAAGGATCTTAATAGTGATGGAGCTGACCAGAGTCATCTTTATGAACTTTGGCCAGGAAATAGTTGTTGGAGGGAAGAAGCAGACACAGTTTGTTTACCCCACTCAAGTGGACTCTCTGGGAGAAAGATCGTTGCTGGGTTTGTTCTAAACCAGTGCTTCTTTGGAATTACATCATCAGACACAGCTGAGCTGGATTTTCTGTTAAATGAATGCCAAAATGAGCACAACATGTTCTTTAGGTAGGCCCTCTCTCGATACCATAAGGGCCTCCCCTCACTTTATCCTGTGGTTATCAAATTCCCAACTGCAAATGGAGTAGGGATGGTTCAGGGGAACCAACGCGTGGCCAGGGAGTGTTACTCGGCATCAATGAAACAAAAAACGCTTGACAACATCTACATGGACTAGCTCGACATGCGAGACGAGGTAAGCACCCGACCTTGCGTATAGAAGAACTAGAGCATGTGTAGCTTGATGACCAGCCAGAACACCTCGTCTACATAGGATCCAAGCTAGCTAAAGAAGTCAAAAGCCTTCTCATCCACTTTTTAAAGCAGAATATGGAGGTGTTCGCCTGGAAGCAAGAAGACATGGGTGGAATCGACGTGATAATCCTGCAGGTCATCTTAAATTAGATCCTTTAAGCCAGTTAAAGCGAAATGAAGGAGCTTACGCCTAGGAAAGGCGAAGACAATTAATAATGAAAAGATGCGTGAGCTCCTCGACGGATGCAATCGAGGGGAGGTAGAATATCACGAATGGTTGTGGCATTGTTCTCATAAAGAAAACGGCAAATGGCGACTTTTGCATCGATTTCACATATGCTCCGATAGGGCTGTCGAAGATGCTTCCCACCTCGGATTGACCTCATAGTGGGCGCCCACGGTAGGTCATGAACTCCTGGCTTCATGGGCCGCCTTCTTTGGCTATAACGGATCGAGTATGGATCCTAACGACCAAAGAAAAAAGACCTCATTTATTCTTAGGCCCGAGAACCCTGCTCTGGGTGATGCCTTTCGGACTTAAGAACGCAGGAGCCACCTACCAAAGGTTGGTGAACAAGATGTTTCAGAAGCAAGTTTGAGCATCTAAGGAGGTATATATAGACGATATGTTGGTGAAATCGGTTAAGGCCGAGCTCCACATAACCCACTTAGCTGAGGCGTTCCAGGTCCTGAAAAGCTACAATATGAAGTTAAACCCAGCCAAATGCGCCTTCGGAGTCTCCACCGGGAAGTTCTTGGGTTTTATAGTCAATAGCCGAGGAATAGAAGCCAATCCATACAAGATAAAGGCTGTGCTCGACATCTTTGCCACCTTGAGCAGTAGGACATTCAACACTGATTGGAAGAATAGTTCTTGTTGGTAAGAAGCTGTATGCAAGGCCCGATGACAAATGTTGGCCTTTCTTTCGGGTTCGAAAATGGCAGCAATAGGATGCACCTTTGCGAAGAGGCATTCACGGCACTCAAAACCTATTTGAGCTCTCCCCCGTTCACAGTAAGCCCTTAGGAGAGAACTCCTCACTCTACTGTAGTTCAGTTTCTCAACTAGTGCGCCCTGGGAGACGGGATAGGGGTCTGGCCGGCCAATTATCTTTATTGTAGTCGAGCTTAGAGGAGCGGAGATATCAAAGATGGGAAGAGAAGATGATCCTAGCGTTAGGTAACTACATCCGAGAGAAAACTTATTACTTCAGATTATACCATCGAGTCCCAGTGAATATCGGAGTAAGAAGCAAATCAGCATAAACCATAAACCTTTGGAAGACTGATAAAGTGGGCTATAGAGTTGAGTGAGTTCGACATCAGATACAAACCAAGGACAACAATAAAAGGGCAGATCTTGGCAAATTTCATCATGGAATTCACTGATAGAACTGCCAGAGCACCGCAGTGACGCAGAGCCTCCCCATCCTAGAGGTTGTCAGGTGGGCGAGGTCATGATACTGAGACGGTGTAGGTGGGCTGACCTCTCAGGACGAGGATAAGGAGTGTGGAATACGCCCTCGGATTCGATTTCCAGAAGCCTTGATAACGAGTGAGATATGAAATTTTGTCATAGTTGGGCTCCAACCTCGCCCATCCATGGGCTGATCATTTGGAAGTGAGTAGTGACTCCCAATTAGTAGTAAAACAGATCGAAGACTCCTACGAAGCTAGAGGTGAGAATATGATCTCATACCTCGAGAGGTGCGAGAGGCACGCCCAAAGTTCATGCGAGTTCGGTCGAGCGAGTACGAGGGGCGGAGAGATTCTCGGGCGATGCCTTGGCAAGCGAGCGAACTGACCTCACGGGAAGACCTGGGCAAATTGATACCTGTTAAGCACCTCTTAGAACCCTTAGTAAGCATCGACAACTAAGAAGTCTCCCCTGTGATGTCGAGCGAGGCGAATGGACCCGAATTTGGGGTTACTTGAAGTAAAAGGAACTCTTGTCGACGACACGGGGCACTCTAGAAGCAGCCCGCCAATACCAGCGAGATGGGCTAAGGTCTCATGACCAACGTCTGTGGAGAGTTGGAGCAACTCCTTTTGAACTCAATCTGCCAGGGAGCGCGAAGACCAGGGCTGAAGGCAAGTAGCCTAGTTCGGTAGACTCGACAATGAGGGGCATAATAGCGAGACGAGTAAGAAACGGTTCGGAAAACATGACAACCTAGGAGCGAGCGACTCGGTTTTGGCTCGGCCGGCTAAAGGCCTGACAACCCGGGAGCGAATAAGCTCGAGTTCAAAGAGCATAAGCGGCTCGGGAGGCGGGGAATAGCGAGAGCGAAGTAGCTCCCGGTTTAGAAGTATAGACCCGAGGAGCCAAGCGACTCAGTTTTCGGTGGCAATTACTTTCGAAAAGTGCGATAGCCCGGAGGCCTGACGACCCGGGAGCTAATGGCTTAGTTTAAGAGCATAAATGGCTCGGGAGGCAAAATAACTGGGAGCAGTAGCTTAGTTTAAAGGCACGATAGCCTAGGAGCGAATGACTCGGTTTTCGAACTAGCGCTAAAGGCCTGATAGCCCAGGGGCCACTGCGGCTGATTTCAGGGAGAGCCTAAATGGCTCGGGAGGTGAATGGCTCAAAGGCACAATAGCCCGGGACGAGCAGCTCGGTTTTGAGCTTAGCGCTCGAGAGCCATGATAGCCTAGGAGCCCCAGCGACTCGGTTGAAGAAGCCTAAACAGCTCGGGAGCGGAATAGCTGGGGCACGATGTGGCCCGGAGACCAGACGGCTCGGTTTTTAGAGCTTAAGCGGTCAAGGCCTGATAACCTGGGGCCCTAACATTTCCGAGTTTGAGAGAGCTGCATATTTCGGGGAGCGGGAATAGCCCGAGAAAGAGCAGCGGCCAAGGAGCCAGCGGCTTAGTTTTTAGAGCTTAGCGCTCCGAGCCACTGATAAGCTTAGGGCCCCAGCGACTCAATTTGAAGGCCCTAAAGGCTCGGGAGGCGGGGAATGGCTCGAAAGGCCTGATAACTTGAGCCCAGTAGCTCGAGTTTCCAAAGCAACCACTTTCGAGAAGGCGCATGGCCCGGGAGCCTAGTAGCTCGGTTCGAGCTTACCGCTCGAAGGCCTTGTAGCGCAGGGCCCGATGGCTCGGTTCCAAAGGTTAAGCTCGAGAGGCCTTGTAGCCCGTGAGCCTAGTAACGGTTCTAGAGCTTAGCGGCTCGAAAGAGGCCTTGTAGCCCGGGGCCCGATGGCTCGGTTGCGAGCTTAGCTGCTAAAAGGCGAAATAGCCAAAGAGCCCAGCAACTCAGTTTCTAGAGCTTAACCGCTCAAGGAAGGCCTTGTAGCCTAGGATCCCGGTGGCTCGATTTCTAGGCTTGCAGAAACGAAAAAGGCATGGCCCGGAAGCCCGTGCTCGGTTCCGAGCTTGCTTCAGGAAGGCCTTATAGCCCCGAGAGCTAGTAGCTCGGTTGCGAGCTTAAGCGCTCAAGGCGCTATGGCAGGAGCCCAGTGCTTTCGGTTTCGAGGAGCTTAAGCGCTTCGAGAGGCGCATGACCAGAACTGAATGCTTCGATTTGCGAGCTTAGATACTTGAAAATGGCGGAAACGACCGAAACCCGGATAACTCAATTTCAAGGTTAAGCGGCTGGGCAGAGACCGGGAGCAGCGGCTCAGTTTGGAAAAACAATATTGTCGATAAATCTCCATATATCGCGAAGTCGATGTCGGAAGCTTGTCTGAAATCCTAGAGCTCGGCACCGGAAATAGCGAGGTTAAAATAAAAGTCTAGGCACACGGGGACGGGTCTCGATTCACACGAAGCGGGGGTCGAGAAGAGCCCCAGCCGAATGGCGAAGCTTCTTCTGGAGGAGCCGAAGATCTCATCGAGAGGCCCAGGGAGTGGTCGTGCCACAGTAGGGCTATAGGAATCAACAAAATTTGTATCCTAGGTGTCCCTCTTGTCGTATGAACTTCTTTGCCGAGTATAGTGAGATCTCTGGGGTCGAGACACGGGATGGGTTTTTCTTCATGAAATGAAGTGCATTTTAGTTGAAAATGGGTATTTCTCTTTGGATTTTAAGGTTTTGTTCAAAAACAGTGAGTTGGATGGTTGTAAACTGCAAATAAATTAAAGGAAAATTTAGAAAAGAAGACTCCTTGAAGTCTTGAGTCAGTGGATTGGATTTTTAAGGTGTATTCATGCCCTCGGGTTTATTTACTCGCGTTGGGGATAATGACCTATAGTCGTTTCCCAAACCGGACCTTGATTTGACACTAAAACCTAAACCACTAGTACTCCTCATGAGATATGGCATTCATTGAGCATTGAGTCCGCTACGATTGTTTATATGGCCTGAAAAGAGGCAACCTACGGCAACTAATATGAGACAACTAAGTGGACGAGTGGATCTAAGATTAAGCATCCTTTGTAACCTGAGAAAGCTTTGCAAATACACATTGGCGAGGCTGGATCTAGGAGGTTTCAACCTAGGGTGAGATACAGGGAGCTTAAATGCTCATAAATGCAGTGTGATAAATGAGAGGGCATGAAAACTTACCTCCAAACCTCCACTAGTGACCCTCCCCTTCAAGGAAAGGGGGCTTAGCCAAGCATCCCTTGAGTTGTCATCCTCAAGGGGTGTGTTTGGCAGCCGAGAAAATGAGAGAGAAGAGAGAGAAGAGAGCAAAGCGCAACTTTAAAGCAAAGTTCTTATTTGAAAGCTTGATTGAAAAATGAAGTTAGGGTTACAAAGTTATAAGGTGGCTTATATAGCCAACCCCGAATGTGAAGCCAAAAATGCCTAAAATATAATATTACGATGGAATGAAAATGGTAATTAATCAAAGCGTGGTCGTTTGGGATCAAAAATACCAAAAACACGAAATTTGAGCAATTTTACGCTATACGGCCAAATTTCGCTAGTATAAAGCGAAATTTCGCTATCTTTAGCGATTTCGCTAGCTAGCCGAAACACGTGAGATAGCGAAATTGAGAATTTTCGCTGCATGATTAGATTATGGGATCTGAAAATTTTAAGCTATGATTCTTGAGAATTTTGTAATCTTAACAAATTTTCGCAATCTTAGCGAGAATTCTGGCACCTTTGCCATCTTCATTTTAGATCATTCCACTTGATATTTCTTCATTTTGGGTTGATGAAATCATAGAGAATTCGCGTGAGATAATCTGACCTTCGAGCTTCTTCATTGAAGTTCCCAAGACCTGCAAAACTACCCAAAGCAATCTCGAAACCAAATTAGTAGTACTAAGTGGACATGCACATGAAAATTGGCTCAATTCATATGATTAGTGCGCAAAAAAGCACTTTCAAGAAAGCCTATATTTAAATAGGGTTCAAAATAGCAGCACTTTTTGGGCCTTAATCCACACCCCCCAGCCCAGGCACGTTGCTAGTCCCTTAGCAATGCTAAAAACAATAAGGAAATTATGTATCTTTGTGCTTTTACAAAAGTGCATATTGTTGGTGTGTGTACGAATTAAGCTTTTCCTTTAATATGAATAATTTACACCTTTGTTCGGCAGAGCATGAAAGAACAAAGACCATGCAAGGAGACAAGTTTGAGGGGCGACATCGGTTTCAAAGTATTGACTGAACTTCTGACATCCTAGATTGTTCCTAAGGTAACAGTTTGAGCGATAAATTGCAAAGTTATTCCCTCCACACGACTAGCTATTGCGTGGCCTTAAGCGTTGACAGCTTAAATGGGACTAGCTACACTCTTATTTCTTCCTTGATGGCAATGTAGGGTGTAATGCTAAAGCTTCGGCTTCGCCCAGAGTCGGGTATAACGAGGGGTCAGATGACTCCCAACCCGATTAAGGTTTAGGGCATCAAGCCCGAAAGGATCAAGCGACCCTGTTTCTGCGAGGCTTCACGGACTAGGAATGATTTCGAATTAAACACACACAGCGCTGAGCTCTACCCATCCACGGGTGTAGCAAACACTGAAGTCGATGACTCCCACCAATTAAGGGTTTAGGGCATCGGGCTTTAAAACTACGCCATATACCCCTCGGGCCGTGTTCGGGTTTCAAGGCAAGCGTCGGCTTTTATTTCTCTTTTCTTCTTTTCTTTTCATTTGGAAGACTACATTGGTCTTCATACATGGGTAACACAAACCTAGTATGGGTCGTCAACAAATTTAAAGTAGGCTTTGCAAAGTGGAAAGAGGTACTAAGCTTCTCGACCTATTGGTGCAATACGGTGTGCGGTGTGTGTGCAGATTAGCTAAGGGAATGTTCGAGGTTGAATAATTTGGAACTTCCATTGACCAAAAAAACTAAATCATGCATGGAATTGTTCTATCATTAATGTAACATCTGGGGCTTCAATTTTTCAACTAAAGGCCCAGAGTAGAAATACCAAAATATGGAACTACGAGAATGGTTGTAAAGTGTAGAAAAATGTAGCTGCATGGGTATATTTCTATGTCATTATATTTCACAAAATTATCGACTTTTCAAAAGAAAGCGTGTGGTACCTCGATAGAAGATGAAGCGAGCGGTTTGGTGCGGGGGAGAGAATGGCGTAGTGAAGCAGTGCACACCTTGCTTTGCCTTTGCAATGCGGGAGGAAAATGAGATTTTCCTGCTTTGCAACTCACCTTGACATTCAAAACAAAAAATTGTGATAAGATAAGCTTGTAAATCTGAAAATATTTGAAAGAAAATAGGTAAAAATAGTGGCACCACTAAAACCAGAAATTAAGACTTAAAAATAATATAAAGTAAAAATTCGACAAAAATTTGGGTGGTCTCCAGGTTCTGCGGGAACCACTCCCGGTGTAGCCATTGGATCTCGAGGAGGGTCGGGAGAGAAGCTCACTCGCGCATGCGATGGTGTGTCTTTGCGGGTGCCTTCATGCTCTGACTCCATTGTTTTAGACTGTCCCAGTCTCTCTGGTAGCGATTAAGGGTGTTGTTGCGGGAGATGAGTGGATTCGTGCCTTCATTGTTCTCCATCAATTCTTCACATTGTTTGTTAATATCATGCCTTCCCTACGTGTACCACTCGAGGCCCGAACTTCCTTCAGTTTGCTTCCCTCATCCTCAGCCTGGTTTTTGCTTATTGCTTTCAGTGGAAAATGTTGAGCTCCGGTGTCATGTTGCCAAATGTGGTACATGACCCCATTCGCGACGATTGATAATGGCATTTGATGTGGCGAGAAATGGCCTTCCGATATAATGGGCACTTGATTAGTGCCGCCTCGTTACGTGTCGAGAACCCTGAAATCCATGGGATAGTAGAACATCTGCTTTTGCAACACAGCCATCACTATCCCTTTTGGTATTTTTTCATTGAGCGATCGGGTAAAGATAGGGTGATGTTGGTTGGACTAAGCTCTCCCAGACCTAGGCTGCACATGCAGGTATGGCATTAGGTTGACACTTACGCACCGAGTCCCCAGCAGTGCTTTGTCAATGCGGGTTCCTCGATGTTAGCGAGATAGTTGGGGTCCACGGATCCTTGTATTTCACCATTGGCTTCTTGCATTGGATGATGGAGCTAACTTGTTCAGTTAAAAATGCCTTTTTGTTAATGCCCAACCCCTTTTTGATTGTACAGAGATCTTTCAAAAACTTTGCATAGGCAGGGACTTGTTTGATGATGTCAAGGGGCATGTTGACCGTCACCTGCCTTAGGACTTCTAGGATGCACACTTTCTTGGATACGCTTCTTCTTGCTTCTTAGTGCTTGGGGAAATGGAGGTGGCGTGCAGTGCTTCATTGAGTCCTCCTTGAAAAATGTGTTAAAGCTCCAATTCTTCCCTTTTGGTTTCCTCGACGGGCTTGGGCATTGGGTGATCCAACACTCTTTTCCACTTCTTAAGGTAATGGCGGCTTTTTTTTGACTTCATCCATTTTTTGGGGTTCTTTGGAATGCTTCGGTTCATGGACTCCTTTGGATTTGGCGATTAGGCGAGAAGGGAACCTCCACGCCTCTTCAAGCGTGATTTTCCGTTCTTGTTATGGATGCACCAACGGTGTCAATTCTTAGTTAAGGCTACTTTCCATCCCATACATTCTCTTGTTGAGAGCTTTCCATTTCAATTTTTGTTCAAGCCCGAGCATTGTGCCTTTTGCTCCTCCACAAGAATTTCCCACCACCTTATCGATTTACAATGGCTTCAGCGGGGAGAGGAGGTGGGTGCTGAAGGCTGTGAAGTGGTGGTAGAATCGCTGGCTGCGCGTAGCTCTGGGGGTGACATATACTGAGGAGGTTGAGGTTTCGAGAGGTTAGGGTGATTTTCCAGGTGGAATTGTAGGTATTACCATATGGGGCATTGGGTTGTGGCTTGTATTATTTCCTGACATTTACGCTATTACGACATCCGTCCTTCGCGAAGGCCGGTCGGATGATGTTCTCTTGGATAACCGAGTAGGTTGTGGTTGATGAATGGGTTGGCACATTGCGGTGTTTTCAGTCCAGCACTTTGAGCTCCTCCACCTTTCCTAGCTAGGGTTGAGATTTTTGCTTTCATTTCCATGTCCTCCCGAAAGTGCAAAAATTCCTCTCCCCGCTACCCTGGTGTGATGAGGGCCTTATTTTCTCTCCACCTCTCTCGGGTTTGGCTTATCCTGACCCTTGGAAGTTCCGATACGTAGCTTTCGAAATCCATAGCTTAAATGCAGTTTTTACTCAAAAAAATCACCTCCACACACATGGTTTTCTAGACTGCTTCATGGCGGGGACATACCATTATAGAAATGATTCACTAACATCCAGGGTGTCGAAACCATGATGTGAATGACAACGATGATATCTATGGTCTCTCCCGGCATTGGTAGAATTTCTCATTGTCATAGAGTAGGGTAAGTGTAGATCTTGCCTCACTAGTTGGTCTTGGTTTGCCTTTGAATTTCTTCAAAGTCGGCTTGAAGGTCATTGATTTCCTGTCGTTCGGCCTTAGTGGGTGGGCCATATTTTGGCTTTGACCTTGGTCATCGATGGAATATGCTCGACTTGAGCAAATCCATATCGGTTATACCTTCCTTAAAAGTAGTGCATGCCTCCTCAAAATCCGTATGTTTGAATGGATTTTCATTTCCATACCATGAAATGTGGGAAGCGGGGGGCAGGTAGAGTCTCACTTGCTACATCCTCGGTAGGAGGTATGATGCGAGAGGAGCCAACTACAGGAAGTGTATGTGTTCCCTCGTCGACTTGTATCTTTGTGGATTCATAGGGGTGCTTGACTTTGTTATTCCTCGGGTAGAGGATCAACATTTGGTCAGCGTGCACAGCGATTTCACGGTAGCGTTGATTAGTGCACTCACTCTTTGCAGTCTACGATGTCCCTACATCCGAGTCTTTGCGTAAACACACATTAAACAAAATGAAACAGAACAAAGAACACTACAGAGCTTGCCAAAGAAGTCAGTGTTAGTTAAAACAAAAGCGGCGCAGAAACAAAAAACGATGCGATAGCGCGGTGAACCTGCCGATTACGGCAAATGAAATTCAAAGGGTTTAAAAGTCACTACACTTGTAATGTGGATTACAAGTACACATCAACTTATCATGTAGTTTGGCACCATCCGACATGGCGCCGGCTGATTCGTGCGCGGTAAGAATTTTATAGGAATCGACAAAATTTGTATCTAGGTGTCCTACTTTGTAGTAGCGGGAGCTGTTTGCCGATATAGTGGTCTAGGGTCGAACACGGGGATGGGTTTTCTTCGTGAAATGAGAAGTGCATTTGAGTTGAAAATGGTATTTCTCTTTGGATTTTAAAAAACAGTGAGTTGGATGGTTGTAAACTGCAAATAAATTAAAGGAAAATTTAGAAAAGAAGACTCCTTGAAGTCTTGGAGTCATAGTTAGTTTAAGGTGTATTCATACCCTGGGGTTTGTTTCCTCGCGTTGGGGATAATGACCTATAGTCTTTTCCCAAACCGGACCTTGAATTTGGCACTAAACTTCAAACCTAAATTCTCCCCTCATGAGATGGCATTCATTGAGCATTGAGTCCCTTACGATTGTGCATATGGCCTCGAAGAGGCAACTACGACAACTAATAGGAGGCAATAAGTGGATGACGGTGGATCTAAGATTAAGCATCACTGACAACCCATAACTTGCCAAATACACATTAGGCGGGTGGATCTAGGAGTTTCAACCTAGGGTGAGATCTACAGGAGCTTAAATGCTCCTTAAATACGATTATGATAAATGAGAGGGCATGAAAACTTACCTCCCGAACCTCCAGTGACCCTCCCGCTGAGGAAAGGGCTTAGCCAACATCCCTTGAGTTGTCATCCTCGAGGATGTGTTTGGCGGTAGAAAATGAGAGAGAAAGAGAGAAACTGGCGCAACCTAAGAGCAAAGGCTGCGTTGAAAGCATTTGAAAGTAAAAGTTAGGGTTCTAGAAGTTATAAGGTGGCTTATATAGCCAGCCCCGAATGTGTGAAATACCAAAAATGCACAAATATAATATTCTGATAAGGATAAAATGGCATTAATTAATCAAAAGCGTGGTCGTTTGGGATCAAAATACGAAGCACGAAATTTGACGATTTATTTATCGCGATGGAAATTTACGCTAGTATAGCGAAAATTTCGCTATCTTTATGAATTTAAGCTAACTAGAAATTACAATGAGATAAGCGAAGTGAGAATTTTAAGCTAGCAACTGATGGGTAACCAGCCTTCAAATTAGCTAACTAGCGAAGAGTACCATAGCAATTTGTTGGGATTGCGAAAATTTTAAATATGATTGCGAATTTTCACAATCTTAGCCAGAATTATGACTCATAGCGAATTCCTCTTACTTTGCCATCTTCATTTTTCGTCATTTCAATTGATATTTCCTCGTTTTGGGTTGACAAATCATGAGAATTCGCGTCGAGCACTAATCTGACGCGAACTGGCTATTTGAAATTCCCAAGAAGACACAACGAAACTACCTGAACGATCACCGAAACCAAATTAGTAGTACTAAGTGGACTTGCACATGAAAATTGAAACCGATTCCATATGATTGTAGTGCGCAAAAGCACTCAAAACCTGGCCCAAATAGGGTTCAAAATAGCACTTTTTGGGCACTAATCAGGGAGCATGGTTAGGGGACACAGAAAGCACCTCGGCGCCCGTGACAGCCTCAGCCTCGAAATCAAATTCCTCTACCTCCTCATCATAAAGTTGGATGTTGAACTTTAAGCATGGGAAAGCCTTGGAAGCCCTGTGCTAGAAGGCAAGCCACCCGGAGGCCCATTGGGTGCAGGCCTTGTCTCTAAGCTCTTCCCCATCGCTTCGTCCCTACAGTTATGGCTAGAGACCTCTCAGCCCATCAGTAGCTTCTTAGAGCTCCTCAGATCAAATGCTCCACGGAGCCTCCAGCCTATAAAGCCTCTTGGCGAACCCGATCCAACGTCGTCACTTTGACACGTAGGTCGCTATGAAGCACACCCAACTCCTCTACAGCGGTAGCGGCTAGTCTTCGGCAACCTTTAGAATCATAGGGCCTTCTTTTCTTTATTCTGCACACACATTGCCTCGCCGCCCGAAGCATGCCCGGGTCGGACACGTGGCTCTAAGCTCCTTGAGTAGGTCCCACTTATCTAAGCTCGAGAAGGTCGGTCCTCTCGGAGGTCGGGGAAACGACCTTAATATACCAGACTTGTATACAGCGAGAGCCACCGGTAAAGCAGCCCTCCTTGCCGAGCGCCAGCGTAAGTAGCCACCTACCAAAAAACAAGAAAGAGTCAATTAACAATTTGAAACAATAAGGAAATGGATCAACGAAGGCGCTTGGACGTACAGAAGCGGTTCCCTGAAGCATATGAGCCAGAGCCTCCTCAATGGACAGAGCGTCCACCTTCTTGAGGTCGGAATCGAGGATGGGAGGAAGCGACCCGAAGCGAGTTTCACATGAGAAAGAGAGTCCTCATCCCCAGTATCACGAAGCAACTCTTCCACGTTATACGGGTATTGGAGAGGGGGCTCGGCGCTGCGACCGTAAGACTCAGGGCCAAAGTCGGAAGAACCTCGAAAGGGCTCGGCCCCTCCCAGAATCTCCGGCTCAGGCGGCGGGACGAGGGAAGAGAGACCCCATTAAGATGTACCGCAGGCGAGGGGCGACCACCGAGGAAAACTGAGTTTTGACTCGCTCCTTTCTTCTTTGTTGACAACCTTAAGATCTTACGGATTTTCTTAGATGGGTTGTGAAATTACTATACCTCTTTTCGCCTTGCAAGTAGGCCTTAGACATGTTGACAACCGTAATAGGTTAGTATTACCCATATTCGAAGCGATATTGTCTTCCAAAAAGGAAAAGAAAAAGCGAAAAAGAAAAGAAAGAAAAAAATTAGAAAAAAAAAAAGCGGAAGTGAGCTTTGCCTTGAAACCGAAGATCTGATTAAGTGGGGTATATAGGCGAAAGCCTTTTAAGCCGATGCCCTAAGAAACAGATTGGTTGGGAGTCATCGACTTAGTGTTGTTACATGGAATTCGGATGGGTAGGGTTTAGCGTGTTGTAGGTGCTTAATTCTCGAAGTCATTCGGAGTCCGGGGTGAAGCCTGTAGAGTTGTGGTCAAGTGATCCTTTTGGTTTGATGCCATAAACCTTAATTGGTTGGGAGTCATCGGTGGACCCGGATTACGGACTTTGGGTGAGTCGAGTTTTAAGCATTGCACCACTGATTTAGTCAAATAAAGAAATAAGTGTGTAACTAATTCTATTTTGGTTGTCCAACGAGTTTGAGGCCGTGGAATTAGCTAGGTTGGGGGAGGGAATAATTTTGCAATTTATTGGCTCGGTAGTTTACATTAGGAATCATTAGATTTTGGTGGAAATTCAAGGTTGATTTCTAGAGATCCGATGTTAGCCCTAAAATTTGGTGCCTCTTATGGTTTTACGTTCTCGTAATAGGTTTACTAACGGAGTGTAAATTGTTCACAAAAGGTAATACTTATGCGTATATACACCTTTTTTGAGGCAAGTATACACTTTGTAAAATCAGCGCATGCATGTCCTTATTATTTTAGCATTGCTAAGGGGCTAGCAACGTGTGCCGGTTGGGGGTGTGATTAGTGCCAAAGATGCTATTTGAGCTATCGAGATAGGTTTTGAGTGCTTTTTGCGCACTAATCGCATATCAGTCGCGATTGATGTGTGCGCGGTCCACTTAGTTCCGCGATGCCATTTCGAGCTTGTTTTTTGGTGATTTGCGGATCTTTGCGATACCTCGATGCTTGTGTTTAAGTTTGTGTGACAAGATAATAATGCCAGAATCTTTGAGGGAATCATGGTACTTTCGGCCGCCAATATCAAAAATTCGATTAATGTGGAATTGAATGGCTGATGAAGAAGAAGTCTGAGGAGGATGCGATGGGATCACGATGGCTGGATCGGGAAGGCGGGAATTTCGTGGGATTGCGAGAATTTCGCGATCATAGCGAAAATTTGCAGTCTGTGAGGTGGGAGATTTCGCTAAGTGCGAGAGGCCCCGTATCTAGCGAAATTCTTGTGCCCTATGAGGTGTCGATTTCGCTATCTCTGTATTTTTCGCTAGAGTAGCGAAATTTATTCCTTCAAGCGAGGAATTCCCCTTGTAGATAGCGGGAATTTCTCAATTTCGCTATCTGCGCTCAAATTTAGCTGGGCTGGCGAGGGATTTCGGCTAGGCTAGCGAGGAAATTTCGCTAGGCTACTGAGGAGTATCCTCCATAAGCGAAAATGGCATATAACGATTTTGTGTATTTAATGCCAAACGACTGCGTTTTGGTGTATTACCACCTTGTCCCTTTTGTAAGCCAATATTTTAGGCATTCTTGTATTTTCACACTTTTGGGTGGACTATATAAACCCATAATTTGTAACCTACTAGAAACTTTTGAAGCGACTTTTCATTTATGTAAATATCTCCCGCAGCTTTTCTTTTTAGGGTTTCATTTGCTCTCTTCTCTTCTTTCTTTCATTTCTCATTTTGAACACCCCCTTGGGGATGTGCTCAAGGGATGTAACCTAAGCCTCATAACTATGAAAGAGGAGGGTTGCTAGCTTAGTTTTTGGGATTCACTGCGGGTTGTCCTCTTGTTTTAAAGATCACAGTCTTGCATTTATGGTTCCTTACCTTCCAAACTAGGGTTTAATCCTTAGGCATTTAATGTTGTTCGCTTTGGTCGATACTTGCATGCTTTAGGGTTGATGCATACTTAATGCTAAGTTGTCTTGATATCCTTTAGATCTGATTACGGCCCGGGTGGAAATGAGGAGGTTGAATCTTGGGTTTAGCGAATGGGGCTTCAGATACTTAATTACTTGGTTTTGACTCAAATAGGAGTGGTTCTAGGGTTAGGTTTAAAGCTAAACCAAGATCAGTTTATGGCTGACTATATATTACTTGCCATAATCTGAGGATATGACTACGAGGACACTTGTTCATGGCCCCATGTTATCAAGCTAGTGACCTAAACCTTCAAGGTTACCATTTTCTGCCCTTTAACCATTTCGGTCGGTCGGTGAACCTCCCTGACCCTAACTTGTTTTAGACAAACCTTAAAAATCAAACTAAAAAGCCTCACCCGATTTTCAAACACTAATGCAAATCATT